>KN818235.1:88409-120067 GCA_000827485.1 Amanita muscaria Koide BX008
CAACAAAATAGTGACTGCATCCTACAATATATTGGCATCGGACGCTATCACAGAGATGGCCTGGGGTAATTGATTTGAATAAAATAAGAATCGGTACGATATCCCATTATCACTTCGATTCTTCCGACACTGCATCCAGTTCGCAAACTTGATGTGGTTCTGAAGGAGTACTAGGTGACTCCACGGCACCTAATCTGTAAAGCACGAAACACAAAGTACCTCCACGGCACGATGTGTAATCCGTAAAGCACGATTCCACGAACACAAGGTACCTCCACGGCACGATGTGGTTCTTAATCCATAACACCTGAGATACAAGGTACCTCCAAGGGTTCTTAATCTGTAACGCACGAAGCACAAGGCGCCTACACGGCACGATGTGGTTCCTAATCCGTAATACCTGAGATACAAGGTACCTCCAAGGCATGGTTACTAATCTGTAACGCACGAAGCACAAGGCACCTCCACGGCACGATGTGGTTCCTAAACTGGATAAAACGTTAAAAATGAACAAAAGAACATTATGGAAAGACTGACCAACCGAATCGACAACATCGCCAGTCGCCAATTCAAACCAATGCACACGATACTCTACTGAAAGGAGAAGATATGAGTAAGATGTAGGATGACGAAGATAGAAATGACTCACCGACCCATAATAGCCCGCTCAGCGGCACACATGGCCCAGATGGCCCGCCATGCTTCTATCCTCGACTGGAAAACATAGAAGATGAGCATGACAAAGAAATGAAGTGCGATGTGGAATACTTACAGCTCTTTGCGGCGCCATTTCCCGCGCGGCTCCCAACCAGAGGGTAAGTATGTGTGGGGATGTCACTCCGAGGAGATAGGAGTCACAATCGCAGGTGTTTTATATGGTACCTCGCTTTAGGGCAGGCTGTAGATAAGATAACTGTGACAACTGCGATCGCAGGGTCCATGCCAACAGGTCAACAAAGGCCAAACGCGTCGGTTATTCAATAATTCAAATACCATTGTACAGCCTTTTCCGAAAGAGTCATGGAGACGAGAAGGGGGGGATAGGCAATGCAGCGTACACGACGGACAAGCAGGTGTTTCACACTGACGTGGGCGATCTCATCGCTCTCATGTCGTTGGGGAGTCCGGGACCGCCGCGGAAGGTGGCACGTCCAGGTTGAGCGCTGAGCGCTGAGCAGCAGCAGCAAAGTGTACAACGAGTTGGCGACGACGAGACCGGATTTGGTCAAGATGCTTTCCGAGCCGTGGCACCATGATAGGTGTGATGAGTTTTCTCTGCTCTATTGACGCTGATGAGATTCGGATAAACAGTGGAAACGCGGCCTCTACTCCACTACGAAGGGGGACATGTCGTCATTCAATACTCTCATCGGCGATCCTTGATATGCGCGAGCACAGCGCCAGTCGAGCCCTGTCGACCCCTCGCGGAGCCAACATGGGACGACAGACCGGCATATAGCATCACTGTCTGTTCTTTGGTATCGTCAACCGGTACTAGGTATAACGAAAAATCCACGACCGGTGTAAAGCTCCTTTGCCAAGTCGAGCAGAACGTAGCTCAGGCTCGGAAGCGGGAACGTCTCTCGACTGATATATCCCATCGGCTTCCCAAGCTCTAGAACAACGTTAATTTTTGATGATAGACGTTTTTTGTCGAACACTCACTCTTGAAATACCGCACCGCGTCGTCGATCTCGTTCAACTCGGTCGGACTGAGTACGTAAACCCACTTCCAATCCTTGCCTTCCCAGACGATCGGTCCCTCCACACGTCTTGGGAACCCGTCAGGAAGCGGTGTGAACGGCAGAGACGGATCATCGATCATCGATCATCTTCCAACCGTCGCGCCGTCCGCGCTCGATACTTGATCTCGTCCGGGTGATACTCAATATCGGGCTTTGACATGAGTGTCGCATCACAGCGCATCACCAGCGCTGGACCATGATGTTCTCATTCGGCGCCTCCACGACGGTGATTGCCGCGAAGGATGAAAAAAAAGGTTGATAAGGCGCCCAGAATAAGCGCCAATAGGTACACACCTCCATCACACTCTCACAATGGCCGGTCAACTGGTGGGTTTTATAATCCGTGTACTCGAGCAACGATGGCTGATCCAATCTATCCCTCTAGTCACAAGGTAATCGTCCTCTCCATCGCTTATGCTATGCGCTGCGAGTCACTGACCCTCTCGATCCATTGCAGATGAAATCAGCAGTCCGTCCATCTATCTACATACGACACAGATCTACCCGCAATCTACACTATTTGATTAGGCTTCAGAGATGCTTTCTCCCTGTTTGATAAAGGTCGTGTCTTATCCCATCCCTTTCCCGTCCTTTCTCAATTTCATGCTTCAGACGGCGACGGGACGATCACTATCAACGAACTGGGCGAAGTGATGGGATCCCTAGGTCTCGATTCAACCGAAGACGAGCGCCGAAGCATGATGGAAGAAGTCGACACCGACAGGAACGGCACGATCGACTTTACCGAGTTCTTGACGATGATGGCTGCGCACGGAGCAGCGGACTCAGAAGGGTCGGACGAGCTCCAGGCGGCGTTCAACAATTCGACAAGGACCGGAACGGTCAGATCAACCTGCAAGAGCTGAAACAGGTCATGGACAGTCTAGGCAAGCGGTCTAGATCCTCCTATCAAACGCCCGTGTTGATAAGGTTGTCAGGCGAACAATTGACCGATAGAGAGCTGGAAGCGATGATCGGCGATGGAGACGGACAGATCGATTTTCAAGGTACGCAGATCCTCGTCGTGTTGTCCCGATCGCTCAAGACCATGCTGTTAGAATTCTGCAAGGTAACCCACTTTTTTGTGATCGGACCATGTCTTATTTATAACCTAGATGATGGATCGATGAGGTTACAACGTTGATTTCTTTTTTTGTACAATACAAATGTATATCGTTTACGGAATACCAGCATACTCGTCCAACCCCAGCGCCAAATTCAATTCTATGTCTAACTTGAGTTGACAAGAAAAAAAGCAAACAAGAAACGCCCACCTGCAAACACTGCGTCGCAGCCCCCTTGAGCAGATTATCCAACCCACCCACAACCACTACTATATCCCCCGTCGAGCTCACTTGGAATCCACCAACAGTCCACCCATGCCGACCTTGCACATCTCCCAGAGACGGAACATCTCTCCTGACCTTGATCAACTTCTCGTCTTTATATGGTACCTCGCTTTAGGGCAGGCTGTAGATAAGATGACTGTGACAACTGCGATCGCAGTGAGGGTTCATGCCAACAGGTCAACAAAGGCCAACGACTCGTCGGTTATTCAATACTTCAAATACCAACCAACAAAACCTCGCAGGCCGGGACTTCGAAGTGGAAATGTTCAATGGAGACATATTTCAAATGTTTTACAAGCAGGTGTATCGGCGTTATCTCATCGATAGTTAAACTTTTTGCAGTTGCATAAAGACAACCGACTCGGAAGAGGTTCCGATCTCATGCAAGTACGATACGATCGAACATGTAGCAATTTCAAAGGCATACGACGAATGCTTGCTTCGTTTACCTGGTGAAAGCAGACGAACAGAATGGTCATACGCTTTGTTACGGAAATAAGCATACAGGGGCTAGGGCATTCCACAGGCCATGGGCACGAAAGTCGGCACCATGATCGGTCCACGGGCGAACGGAAAAGATGACAAACCATGTGTCCCTTGTTGTTGACTAACCTGAACGCTTGATTGACCATTTGTGTAGTATAAACGAAAGCGCATCGGCGCATCGCGGGTGCTTGTTGAACGCGTCGCAATCAACCGTACAATCTGAATGTTGCAGACCATGGTCCATGTAATGGGATGAAAAGAAGGGGGGTGGCAAGAATCGTATCAAGAATTCCAAGTACGCACGGTGAAATTGTGCAAGGGGACATTGGATGTCATCATAGGAGTAGTTTCGATCGGTTTAGCGGCGAAAATCTCCTGAATCATGCACTTCTTTACGAGATCAAGAAAACTGGAATATGGCCGGAGAAACAACTTCGGAATGCCAAGACCGCGAGAAATAGAACACGCCGACCTTCTCGGCAGGGAAGGCATTCGCTGGGTTATCCCAATATGTAACTCCTGCAAATTATCGTTCAACGAGTCAGAACTTAGATTGTATGAAGGACGCAAAGCGATGTTCATTGAAGATAATAGTTGAGAGATCTGCTGTTGGTGTGACTCGGACTTTGTCACATGCGACACGGACCCTTTCTCGCCACTCCGAAATGTTGAACGCATAACGGCTACCGGGGGGGTTTCTGTCAAAATTGGAAGATAATTGTTCCTGTTTCGACTCTCTTCTAGCTACGACACCCATGCGCAGTACGCTGGCACAGCCCTTTGTCATTGGACATGCCACTGTCTCCGTTTTAACACCGTCTGTCGTGGTCATATTTCGTCGCGTGCATCTCATACCCTGCCCTCTTGTCACTGTCGCCACCATCCGACTCGGTATTCTTACGACATCAGACCAGCAAGTCTGAGCACACTACCAAGCCGTTACATGTATCGGGTGGATCCCTGGGACCTTATACACAAGTACACACGACTACAAGAGCTGCATAAATAGGCACGTACTATGACTATATTGCGCATTCAAACTTCCTCATCCATGCGCATTTAAATCGTATCAGTGTTGCTCTTTGCAGCCTCCATGGCAGCCGCTTCTTCAATCTCGAGTCGAGACAATATCGGCTTTCCAGGTAAACGAGACTTCAGTCTTTTCGCATTGCAACCAATGGTTTACTCAAATCATTGAACAAATAGGCTGTGTTTCGTCATGCGTCAAACTGGCCACGAGTAAAGGATGTCATTCACAGAATTGCGTTTGCTATGATTCGGACTACTATCACTGCCTTGCACAATTCCAAAACCAATGCTCCTCTGATGACTTTGTACGTGTGCAACAGATGTGCCCCAATTTGTCATGAATATCACACGTAAGTTTGTCTGACTACCAATTCTCCACCCAGTTAGCTGACGTACTACATATTTTCCTGAATCATAACAGTCCACTACAACCAGCTTGGCGCTCGCGGGCAAGACTTGTTGACGAGCTGGATCGGGTATTGTGTTACTAATATCCCTTCTATAGCTTGTTGTAGTCGAGGGGGTGAATACCACTACACAATGGCAAGATCAGCGCTTCAGCAATGGGTTGTCGGGTATGGTACTTTGGTCCATTGAAAAGCGTTGCTTTATTCGCAACATGAGGAAATTGCTCAAGTGCGTGATCTAACGTACCAAACTTGTGCAATGCAGACATTTCAAATGTGTTTTACGAGCAGGCGCATTGAATGGTTATCTCGTTGATAGGTTGAACTTTTTGCAGTTGCCTGTGATCCGATCTTATGTACGATACGATCGAAAATGTAGCAGTCAACTTTAAGGCATACGAAGACTTGCTTTGTTCACCTAGTAAAAACAGACGAACAGAATGGCTCATGCGCTGTGTAAAAGCCGATTAGAAGTATTATAAGGATTCTGACGCTGACAGCGCAGCTTGGGTGCGAAAATTCGGCTCCATTGATGTTGCACTAAAAATAGCATTCACCTTCATCGCATCCGGCTTTACTTATTCCCGGTCCCGCCTCCACATCCCCAAAACATTATCAGTATTCGCTGGGGAAGCATACTTGATACCAATGGACACCCCAAATTATAGAGATCAAGATGACCTACTCTACACTGCACCCAACACCATGCCGAACACCGCTCCCACCTCGGGCCAGTCAACCCCACGTTTTGAACGAGGGGATTTGCTTGGAATCACAATGACGCCTAGACGTGCGTTGGCGTCGTTCGAGAACTTGGTCGCCTTAGCGAATTACCAAGAACGGCTGAGAGGAGCTAGAAAGATAGTTTGGAGGGATAGAGGCGAGCCAGAAGCGGAGTTGCACGATTTGAAAGCATGCTTGGAGCATGCAGCCAAGGGTGGATTTCGTGAGTTAATGGAACTTGGGGCACTTCCTCGAGACCGTGAATGAAAAGCCACAGAGTTTGACGTTGCTATTTCATAGGGTCAGCAACGTTGGCGTTTAATATTCGTGCATGTGTAAATTTGGGGCTAGCACTGTTACGAATAAACAGGGAGCCAAGGTATGGTTTATATACATTGAACTGTTCTCGAACTAAGGTCTAGTCAATTTTCATAGAGAACGTAGATTCGCATTGATCCGTCATGCTTTGTTCGGTGAGGATACATGGAGATTTGCAGCAATGCTAGGTGCGTATATTGACAACTATTGACGCATATACAGATCATCTAACACTATTTTTGCAGGTACATTCACTGGATTGTACAAATTCCTCATCAATGCACTTCCCATTCTCTTCCCATCCATCAATCCACGGATCGAAGACTTTACAAAAGGCGAGGTAGTTGCCGATGGTCCGACACTAGAAAGCCCTATGAAGACAATGGAAGTGAAGCTCTCTCAGAGAAAGGCACGGTTATCCCTAAGCACTCACGCCCAACTGCTGTTTTTGAGAAAGAAGACCCGGAGGTGGCATGCAGCTTTAGCTGGTGCAATTGCGGGTGGTCTCGCTATCGTATTGGAAAAAAGGAGCAGAAGGGGGACAATTGCGCAACAGTTGTTCGTTCGGTGAGTGCCCTACCAATCAGGTCTTGATGGATTGATTCTGACCTTTGAACGGCGTATAAGAGGCTTGCAAGGATCCTACAATTCGTTCACGACAAAGCATAATATTCACGTGCCTTACGGGGATGTCCTCGTTTTCTCTCTAGCGTATGTCTATGCGATTGAGAGTATAACCTTGATATGCACCTCTGTTGCAGTTGCGGACAAATTATGTATGCATTCCTCCTCCGCCCAGATGCCCTTTCTCGGTCTTATAGAAGTTGGTAAGCCAGGCTTCTTGCGTATAGATTGATGTATTGGAATTGATATCCTGTTCAAAGGATTGGGGAAGCAGCCAAAGTACCGCCAGAATGTCTTCGCATGAACTTGGGCCTATCACGCGAAGGCACGTTTGACGTTCAAGATCTCGATCGAATATGCTCGAAATCCGTACGTTCCATATCCTACTAACTGCTTCTCGTGGCGAAAACTCACCTCTTTTCTCAGGATATTACTTACGCCAACTTAACCTCCCTCCAGAACTTACGAGAACTTTTTTTCCCTTCATCATCATCATCTCCACCAATAGACTCATCGGTATACCTACCTAGATATTGTCCATGCCCAGCAGTACATCCTCCATTGACATCTTGCACGTCTGTCCCACTTGACAGATTCTTTGCTGTTTTCAAGTGGATGCTTCCCATCTATAGCGTGCTACACTTTGCACCTGCTATACTGTTCAAATGGCAAGGATTCAGGCAGGACCCCAGAAAGGTCCTCGCTAGAGCCGGTTTTGGAAGTATGAGAAGTTCAGCCTTTTTGGGTGTCTTTGTTGTCATATACCAATGTGAGCGTTCAATGCGTTTTTTAAAACAGCGATTGACTCGGGATAATTAACAGCCCTGTTCTGCTACAAACACTACCTTCACCGAATTTTAACCGAACTCAAGCAGTCGCCTTCAGCTGGATTTAATCCTCTTGCAAAAATACCGCAGCATATTATTGACCTTTTAGTATCCAGAGCCTCGTTTTGGGTGCTAGGGTATGCCGCGGGCTTGTCGCTTTTTGTAGAAGAACAACGGAGAAGAGGTGAGCTGGCGATGTACGTACTGCCTAAGGGCCTGGAGAGCATGTGGATTTCGGCTCGAGGCAAAGGGCTAGTGCTTAAGACAGGAAAGTGGGGCGAGACTTTGGTGAGCACTTGCAACTAATCGTACCCTGCAATGTTCGGTAAAGCTGATTGATTGACAAAGTTGGCGACGATTGGGATGAGTATGGTCATGGTATGTAATGCTTTCTTGCTTGACTTCGATGTTGACAACCTTGATATTTCAGAGCACATACCAAAACGACCCTCAACATCTTTCCGGACTAGTTAGACGGATACTATACCAGTTCATCGGTCCAAATTAGTCTATGTGTTGATTTTTATTTAGCTCTGGCAGGTAATTTCTTGGCGAAACTTATATCTCGGCTTATTTATCATGTCGAACATGAATGTAACACTAAACAAGGAGGCCACGGTTGTTTCCTACAGTGAGCCATTTTTTTCAACATCATGTTGTGTGCACGTCTTGTATGTGGCATAGTTTTGAAACCGTACTATCGGTTTTGAGTTGCCATCTCTCGAATTTAAGCAACCTTCGTACAATACATTCTCGCATTAATTTACAATATCGTCAGCGAATCGAATACACATTAACCAATGTGCGGAATAAATGAAGTCCACGACGGCATTTCATATGCCGTGTATGGAAGATCGCGGAGGGCCATCAACGCAAGGACGAATAGACATATTCGAGCAACACCGTAGAAAAACGGCATTACTAGTAGCAACCCATACCCTAGAAATGCTTGGAGCACCCCCTCTACATGGTCGACAACCGCCGACACCACAATTGTTAGGATGGGAATAGCAGTGACAATCAATGCAGAGACGCGCCACATGATGTGTTCGATCTCACTTGGGAAAGTCGAATTCCAGGCCAGGCAATGGACAGCACCGAACATGCTGCCTAAAATTGAAAATCCGACGAAAAAGCATACAAGTACCAGGAACGGCACACGATCCCAAGCCATATCTGCCACTCCGTCGGCACCATGACGATAGAGATATGCGCCTATTTTGACTCGCATAGCTAATCTTGGCTGCATGACTTTCTTATGCGATTCTGGGTCATCATGTTGATCATTATTTTCGTCGCCACCTGCACTTGACGGCTTTTCCGGTTGGTTCTCGAAACTTTTCGGGTAGACATCGATGGGGAACCTAACACCCAGCGGCTTATTCCACCAACACCAATATGTGAAAACGTTGAGCAAGACATGACCCAGTGTGGTAAGCTCTAGCTCTGTCACGACAAGTCCCTGGCTGACGCGATGTGCGGCCTGGATCGCGAACCACAGTGTCTGGATAATGGCAATTGTTTTCGCAATGTTATCGCTTTTTCCTCTGTCCTGGACCTCCTCCTTTCTCGGCATATCGACATCACTCGGTACGTTGCTGAGGTTATATTTAAGGTGCTTGGAGCCGTCTTTGCTCACGAGTTGTAGGCCGCCCATACGTGCCAGCATGGCATGTGTTTCTGTCCAATCGCAGGTTGGATCAGCCTCTAGAAAGTGCACGCGGTCGGTAAGTATACAATCGTCCTCAACCTTCTCCGGACTCACTGAGCTTCAGCTCCATTTGGCCGCAACCTCCTACCCACTGCCTGAAAGCCCTGAATAGAACAACTTCTGGTGCAACCAATGCAAGCAGCATCCAACTGATGCGAGTCACGAGCATCTTCCAATCTGCCTCCCATGGGTCTAAGGGGACATTAAGGTGCAACGCTACCCACGTGCATAAAAGCATGGTAGAAAAGCAGTTATATACGATGCTGGAGACAGTGCGGCAGTTGTTGATATCATCGCAAGTGGCGGAAGACGA
This sequence comes from Amanita muscaria Koide BX008, assembly GCA_000827485.1. Taxonomy (NCBI): domain Eukaryota; kingdom Fungi; phylum Basidiomycota; class Agaricomycetes; order Agaricales; family Amanitaceae; genus Amanita; species Amanita muscaria. Next base: position 97,942 of record KN818235.1, read on the forward strand.
GGTAGCTGTCGAGAGCGCAGCAGCAGCGCTAACAACACGCTGGATAATCATCGTCAAAAGATGGGAAAGAGCAGACCTACATACAAATATATTGACAGTCACAGCATTCTGATAACCATCGGCTTGCTGCAATTATTGTCCCACCGGCTTGATGTCCCTGGTCGTTTGCAATCAAAAATGGAGATTGCTCTCCCACCACCATACAGTGTTGTTGCATAACAAACTGGTTGACTTTGTACAGACCCAAGATACTGAATAGAACTGACGAACATTGTCACTCCGTCACAATCCCTCTGTGCGATGGGCCAGATAATCATGATGGAATTAGCGTGAATGTTGTATTACATGACCATATTTGGTTACTACATACAAACAAAGTGATTTCTCCGGTTTGTTAAGCAACACACTGTAGCGTTCACTTCGAAACTTCTCTCACGAAAAATCTGCACAACATGAACATGCCAACGTCAGTGTTCCGTATTTCTGCAATTCAAAGTCTCCAGAACTCTATACTAACTTTTCTTTTTTTTCTCTTTTGCGGATATCTACAGTGAACAACCTCAAGGCGTTGCCGAAAATGATATCGAGTCCAACTGGGATCAGATCGTAGACAGGTTGAGTAGCAATCTTCGAATTCCGATCATAGAGCCATAGCTCAGATAATTCACTTGGTAGCTTCGATAATATGGACCTCAAACCAGAACTGCTGCGTGGTATCTACGCATATGGGTGCGCTAATCAATCCTCCCCTTGACAAGCGCTTACATTGGTGCTTATCAGTTTCGAACGGCCCTCGACTATTCAACAACGCGCAATCGTCCCAGTCGTCAAGGGGCACGACGTTATTGTCCAAGCGCCATCCGGTACCGGGAAAACTGCTCTATTCTCCATTTCTATCCTCCAACAAGTGCGTTCTAGTTCCTTTTCAACGGGTCTTCAAGCGCTCACCGTCCGTGGTTCTTGATAGCTTGATATGAACATCAAGGGTACCCAAGCTCTGATCTTGGCACCTACCCATGAGCTAGCTCATCAAATTAAAAAAGTCGTGGTCGCTCTCGGCGATTACATGAATATCGACTGTTATCGTTGTGTCAGTGGTACTAATGTCCGTGAGGACATGGCAAAATTGCAAGAAGGTGTTCGTGTCGTTGTCGGCACACCAGGCCGAGTGTGCGACATGATCAACCGACGTGCACTTAAGACGGAACATATCAAAATCTTCTGTATCGATGAAGCCGATGAGATGCTGTCACGCGGTTTCAAGGACCAGATGTACGAAGGTATGGTGGTTAATTTTATCAATGACGAGGACGGCTCTTGATCACGCTTGATAGTTCTCCAACTTCTCCCCCAGGATACCCAAGCCGTGCTTCTTTCTGCTACAATGCCCACCGATGTACTTGAAGTGACAAAGAAATTCATGCGGGAACCGGTTCGAATTCTCGTCAAGCGGGATGAACTAACGCTTGAAGGTATCAAGCAATTCTATACCTCAGTAGAGAAGGAAGCATGGAAACTGGACACCCTCTGTGACCTTTACGAGACGATCACGATCACTCAAGCTGTCGTTTTCTGCAACACGAGACGGAAGGTTGACTGGTTGACTGAACAGATGAACGGCCGTGAATTCACTGTATCTGCGATGGTATGCAACGATCTCATTTCCCTAGCTCAGAAATACTAACTGTTCTTCTTCAGCACGGAGACATGGATCAAAAACAGCGTGAAGTGTTGATGAAAGAATTCCGATCCGGCTCCTCCCGTGTCCTCATTACGACTGATCTTCTTTCCCGTGGTATCGACGTACAGCAGGTATCGTTGGTCATCAACTATGACTTGCCCATCAATCGCGAAAACTACGTTCACCGTATTGGTCGTCGGATTGGTCGTAAAGGTGTGGCTATCAACTTTGTGACCAAGGAGGACATCAACATGCTCCGTGACATCGAACGTTAGTCTAGATCCTGTCTTCTCTTGATTTTTTGAAGCTGAGTTCCCGACCTTGACAGAATTCTACAACATTCAGATTGACGAGATGCCTTTGAACGTCGCGTAAGTCCTATCTAGCATTATGCGGTTAGCGTATGTTGCTGACAGTTATCCTAGCGACCTTATCTAGATGGAACGAGACGACACAATAGTGCCTGTACATATTATGCTTCGTTTTTAGTTCCGCCTCACATTGCCTACCCCGAATGTTTACGTAGCCGCGCTGGCTTCAACAGGAACAAATTCGGTTACTAATCGGGAGAAATTAAAAGTCAAAATGACGAAGGTGGCAATCCCAGAGTTGTTAAAGGTTTCAACAAGTTCTTCGATAGAGAGGGCGTACAAGTACTGGTTTCGTGTCACAATTTCGCACAAGACACCGCCTTGCCTTGGCAATTCACTCGCAGTTAGATCCCTTTGGAAATCTGTTTCACGAAAAACACATAATCATACACATTTCAAAGTTTCTCTCGCGCGCGCAATCAACCCCAGAACGCCTCCCTCAATGCTTCACCCGCATCCTTCACCAACCTTTTCCCAACATTCAACACATCCATGGCCATAATCGGATGTGGTGCTTTCTCATAACACACCACTTTCGTGGTAACCCCAGCTGCTTCCAGCTTCTCGGCGTACCTCTCTCCTTCGTCTTTCAGAATATCCAACTCTGTGACCCCTACCCAACATTTTGGTGCACCCTTCACTACCTCATCGGGTGCCAACAGTGGCGAAGCCAGCCACTCCGAACGCTTCTTTTCATCCGGCAGATAATTGTTTCGGAACCAGAGCATACGTCCTGGACCCAGCCATGGCGTGTGCTTGTTGGTTTCCCATGAAGCGTGCGGAGAATGAGAATCAGGCGTAGAAGTGTTGTCTGTGACAGGCACTATGAGAAGCTGGAAAATGAGGGGATGGGGGAGAGGCGGCGAAATCCTTGGCGCTTCGAGCGCCAGGACGGCAGCGAGGTTTCCCCCACTTTGAAATGAGTTTAGTGAGAAGGATAGCGCAAAAATCCGATGAATCGAGATACCTTGATGATCCTCCAACAGCGATACGCGTCATGTCGGCGTTGAGCTTGTCTCGTGCGTATCGAACAACCCACTGGAGAGATTCAATGGCATCTTCGACCGCCGTTGGGTATGGGTGTTCCGGCGCGAGGCGGTAGTTAACGGACATGACGACGCAATTGGCATCTGAGAGATCGTTACGACCATAACCCCCATGTTTTCAAAACGCACGTACTGATGCACATCTGAGATGCGAATGAGGATTCCGAGTCTATTCTTCCAAATGTCCATCCTCCTGTTATGATCGAATAAGCACGAGCACATTACTAGCTGAGATCAGCACATCGTACTCACCTCCATGGAAGTAAACGAGTAACGGCCAGCCAGATGATGGTTTTTCTCCAGGGGGTGTGAACACCCGAAAGTTAGTATGCGTGAGCTCATAATCCTGGATCTTGCCCACTTGGAGTGGAGCCGTGGATCCAGGAACAGTTGGGCCGTTACGATATGCATCATCCCAGGGGATGGTATGGTAAAGCGGCAGATACTGTACATGTACGTTGTGAAATTCGACATACTCAGGATCTAACCTGGGGATGATAGAAGGATGGAGAGGTTGGATTGAAGTTTTGGGTTCAATTTGAGACATGGTGCGGGGCAGCTGACTCGAGGTATCTCAAGGGAGAACGACTTATAGGTTGAGGCAAGATGACTACCACTATCAGGCGAACATCCGGTATTTTATAAATTGACGGATACTACGGGACGCCGCGTAGACGGGATCAACAAGGTTTGCCCGGACAGAGTAAGGATGAAATGATGGACAATTTCCGGATTATCCGTGGAAATAGACTGACTCCAGTCCACATATCAGATTAGTCCATATCCGTATCTCTTTGATCATCATCAATCAGTTCCCGTCGTTCCTCGAGGGCGACAATGGATGTAGCACCTCTGGTACGACCTCTCCCGCGACCATGACACTATAGTTGATACAACCCACGTGCATAGATCGAGGCCATAAATCAAAGCATAATAACACAACAGACATTTATACATACATACATACACACACGCGCTCTGCGCCAGTGTTCTAACCAAGGTCAGCATTTAATGAAATTCCCAACAATCATACTGGGTATTCCCCACTTATCCCTCCTTATTGTGAAAGAAAAGCAACAATTGATGAGGCCTTCTTCAGCTGGACCTTCAGGTTGCTTTTGGGCATCAGAGAGCCGAGCCGAAACTAGAGTCGGACTCGTCGCCAAGTTGAGGACTGGTTTGTAACGCAGCACACAGGACGTCAGCACTGCTTTTTGCGTCGAGTCGAAGGCAACGTTGCCGTATTTCTGCGGCATGTTAGTATGCGACGTGCATAGTAATGTATGCAATACATACCTCCCAATAGTTGACGGCAGACTCTTCGGCCATGAGTTCGTATATGCATAGTCGGCCCTGGCTTCAGGTAAGTATGAATCTTGGTATGAACATGATAGCTGAGCATACATCGCGTAACATCACCTCGTCGATGCCAACTAATTCTGAGAACTGCCTGTTGCCTTTGTAGATCTCGCCAGTTCTGCGCCAGAGGCATGCCGGTACACCCATAGCGGAGAAGACACGATCATAGTCGAGCAGTAGCCGCTCAAAGGCCTCTTCAATGAAGACCAAATCCTGGCGAAGGAATGCAACATCAATACAGCTGCAAGAAACAGATACGGTTCGGGTACAACTTACGATGTCTCTCAACGACTGGGCAATTGCCTGACCAAAAACATGAAATTAACCCGAGATACACCGTGCTCGACATTCGCACCCTAAATTTTGGTCGCAACACAGATATGGGTTGCAAAATCTGTTGTTTGGACTCTTGTGACACACTGCAAGCAAAAGTAGTGTCAGTGCTGGAAACACTACCTGGTCACCGAACTTACTTGCGGTCCATCCATCTTGACAGTCTTCCGTATCCCTTGGCATAGTTATATGGCTTCAGAAGACCAGCTTCGTATTTACTTCTGATAACTCTGTTTAAACGTTCATCACGAGAACCATCTTCCTGGTCCGCAGCCGTCAGCAAGAACCTCTCCGTCTTTGTTGCGGCTGGAAGGATTGGGGCTACACTGTCACCGGATGGTGTAGATGACGTAGAGGATGCGGGGGTTGCCTCATTTGACAATGTAGGTGGAGGATTTTCCATTGCAGGGACAGGCGCTACAGTTGCGTATGCTGAGGCTGTAGGGTCTGAGGCACTAATTGCGCCCGAGGCAGGGTTTGGGGTCGTTCCTGAAGCGTAAGAAGTAGATGACATCAACGACGGGGTAACCGTCGTCGGCGGTGTGAAAAATGTGCCTTCATCGAGTGTTTCGAGGAAATCACTGGTTAAGAAAGGTGTAAGCTTTTCTTGAGCATGCCCTGGCAGCAACGAGAAACCTCTCGTAGACGGCACTTACGTTAACATGGAAAACTCGTTGCCCAACGTCTCAGGCTGATATAAGTAGTTGGTATTTTGAGCGGGCACGTTAACAGGCCACGTAGGAGCTGGGTTTTGAAGAGGGCTCTGGTATGATGTGACTTGAAAATCGAAGGCAGACATGAGCACTAAATCTCGAGAAAAAAAGGACCAAAAAAACAAAGCTACCTGCTGAGAAAGGCCGTGTGAGGTCTACACTGTTTCCTATCGCAATTGGGACCGAAACAGTTTTCTGAGCTGACTTCGGCTTTCGTTCATCATGACATAGATGCCCAATCTCACGTTTGATGCTGAGAAGAGAAGAATTCAGAGATGATCCGGCAGTGATCGGACCATGAAAGCAACGCACCAACGCTGGCAAGGTCTCCCCTCGTCGCATGTCATATGGCTCCTCCTGCAATACAGGCAAGCATGGTTAACCTTTCTCCTCTTTGCTTTCTTTTTTTCCCTTTCGTCTTCATTTCCGTTTGCCTGAGAACCAGACAGCTGCTGGCTTACTTGCGTTTGAATCATGTCGGCCTGTGGCTGGGGCGTGGCGGATGAGGAGGCTACGGATTGTGTGTCTTCCTGGAAAGAAGAAACCGTGGTTGCCATTGTGTCCTGTTGCTGATTTGAGCGATTGCGCTCATGCAGTGTAAACCCCTTGACGCAAAATACAGCACCTTCCAAGCTGGAACTGGTAAATTTGGACTAGTTTCCCAAGACCCCTGACACTACCTTTGCCATTGCCTCCGACTCTCAGCTCGTTTCCACATTGTCAAATTACAGCGAGTGCTATAGGATGACATGCTATTCATGACCAGAATGGGCCTCTTTATCGATATGCCTGTGTCGTAGCATCAAAACACGTCAATGGAGCGGGACTCGGAAATTTCTCCCAGCATTTTTCAACACCCATATAATTAGACGTGCGTACTCCTTCAGTCTTCTTCGGCCTTAGTGCGGTGATTCTGCCATAGTTATATTACGAGATAATAGGTACGAATGTGCATGAGTAACAAGTGGCTCCCCGGTGTCAATTTGACGCATAAGACTCCAATCACATTGAATCGCTCAGCAACTGATCCACTTCTCAGGTAATTATATATTATGACATGTTCCTAACTTCCTACACTTATAGTTACAATCTTAGTATCTACGATGGTCACTACATTGTGTCCGATGAGAATATAATGTACAAGTACAAGCGTGCAGATGATATAAATGGTTGAATGTCCAGGGTCTATGTTCTTCTCAGTCATACCACGTGGAGGCTGAACGTGATATTCTAGTAAGAGTGTGCATCTGTGTGCATCCGATAATATTAATGTTCGTTTCCTGCGCCCTCAGCTGGCCAACGCGGTTGAGAATGCAATTCCGGTCATGGAAAAGTTCTGGGAAGTTTGTAGGTGTCAATTATTGGTGTTTCACGAGCGTGCAACGTACAACAGCATCCGACAGAATGACGAGAAGACTTTTATCATCCAGAATTGCAGCCGATATGAGCATTGGTAGGCTCGTCGAAGCGCAGATGATCCCGGATTCCGCGAAGATGCAGCCAATGGCGTAAAGGTACCCTGAGCTGCTGATTTTTGCATAGCACAGGATCCGATAAGAGATGGCACCTGTGGAATTACACGGGTAAGATTCTCTGTGTATGTGCTATATGCGGAAACCAACAGTGAAAACGCACATGTCGCATAGATATTGTTCAAAAGGGTGCAGACGAAGAATATTGCTGCTACACGCCGCGTCCGGGTGGTGAAAGGGGATAGTAGGCTCGACTCGTTCATATCCAGGAACAACCAGTAGACAAAAAGTATGACACAGGTAAGAGATGCAAACCATAGTATGGAAGGTATGAAAATTCTACGCCAAGATCTTGCATAAACAAGCCAACAACGGAATATCTGTCAGGTGCGGATCCATTATCATTCTGCCGCTGTATCATGAATGGAATAGGCATACCAAAACGGATCTGCCATTATCAATATGGTGATGTATTCGACGGTGACCTCCTCATGATTGAAATAACCTCTCCCATAGCAAACACTCTGCACATACGCTGGCTGCCTCGAATTTATTGACAAATTTATCATCCCGTATCAAAGCGAACGTTGTTCGAAGTGTTAATCCAAGGTCCACCGTCGACAAGACGAAGACGAGAACCGTGACGGTGAGTATTAGCCAGTTGACGTTCGCTCGAGAACGAAGCTTCCATCGTTTATCCTCGAATATGAGCCACCGAAGAGAATAGATCCATGTCGCAACGAAAAAGCCGTAGAGGATCCCCTGGACGAATGCTGAAATGAGAAATGTCTTGTCCAAGGAATCGGTAACCATTGGCCAGGCTGAGTGTTCTTCCATGTTCCGTTCCGTCTCTTTTAAGTACACAACGACGGATCACCAAGTCATCCTTGCAGTGGAAGGTGCACAGGATGTCATATCGACAGGTGGGACCTTGTCTAAATATGATTTTATTTTCTAGTTCGAAACACTCGAAACACCGCTCCTGCTTCTGACGGACCGATACTATGGCGCCGCAAGCAAAATTAGCTACATTCTCATATGTTCCGGCCATTAGCCTGTCAGCGCTTGACTTCTCCGTGAGCAATTCTCCGTTCCGTAACTTCCGTGATGCCGGATCAAACATGACATTCTCCCTGTGCTCTGATTGTTCTCAACGAAAAACGACATCTGTCTTGTGTATCTTACTGACAAATTCGATTATTGTACCTTGAACATTGAAGCTCTAGATCATGCTGAGTCGTATTTAATTGTTTCAAGGAACAAATCTCGACATTATACTAATCCTGACACTGCTGACAGTTGTGCTCCACGCTAAACCGGTAAACGTCACCTCATCATCCCGTCCATTCCACACTTGTTTCAAACGTGAAGATGGAAAATGGCATTTTTTTGCGTAGAACACAAAGAGGACCACTATGTGATCGCCGTGCAATTTTCACAGTTGGGCTGGCTATCTCGCACCAGTCATCTGAACGCCAAAGAGCCGCAAAGACGGATTCAATTGATGATATAAATCATGTTGGGCTTGACGACGCAAGAGACAGGGACCGTCGGAAAACACGTATGGAGTGTTGCGATACGTTTCGTCGCTATTTAACTACTAGTAGTGAATATGTATACAGACGAGAAGAACCAAAAAAGAGTAACAGCAGTGTGAAACAAGAATTTCTGTAACATGCTCGTTTCCTCCGGATCCGGTATTCACTCCAATTTAACGCCAATTGTAGCACTGAAGCCCTAACTCTCAAGGTAACTACCTGCCACCAGTGTCCGTGAAATGACTCCTGTAGTGGCTACGGACGTGTCATTAGCTCGTCCCGTACCAGCCGTATTGACGGTGCGACTTTCGGTGGACGTATTATTTGGGCTGAGGAAGCGAAGCGTCGTCAAAGTCCTCTGCAGGTTGAAGCTTTGTAGGCTGTTCGGTTGATTAGCTATGCTCGCTCGAAGTTGGCCCATTTGAATGAGAAAAATGTTGAATGTGATGCCTGCCATGGAAAAGTTCTGAAGAACGTTTTGGCGTCAAATGAAAAAATGTAGCAGTTTGACAACGTACTACAGCGTCGAATATCGGGTACAGATTGCGGTGAGCTTCTGGTAGACTAGCTGAAACAAATAATGTACAGCTTGTCACGACATAAAGTACCCCAGTTCCAGCGACGATTTGACAAATGTCATACAAGTGCCTCGCTTTATTCAGGGTTGTTTTTGCAACACCTAGGACTCGATAGATAATGGCACCTGAAGAAGTTAGTTCTTCCTTTGATAAATGGGCGAGAGGCGTACATGTTGCGTAAAAATTGGTAACAAGGTTGCAGAAATAGAAGGTTGCATTGATGGCCCGACCGAAGGGAGGGAGATGGTCCATGGAAGCAAATTGTTTCCAAAAGCAAGTCAGAACGATTGCGCACGCTATAGTGCATGTCCACAGGAAGAGAGGCAGGCAAACTATACGCCATGACTTTCTGTAGACGACCCAGCAGCGAAATATCTGTAAAGTACGATGACAGTTGTATTGCCTGGAAAATCGAATAAAATCGAAATACCAGGACAGCATCAGTGGTTATTAGTATAGTATACTCGATTGATCTCTATGAACAGATAGGGAACAAGCCAGGATCCAATTAATTTGTCACATACATTTATCAAGTTAAGTTCGCGAGTAGTGGCTTCTTGACCACTTATGGCCGCGAGCATTTCCCGTAATGAAGTACCTAGATCCGTTGTTACGAATCCGAATAGGAGAATGGTCAAAGTCAGGATGGACCATTGTATTTTTTGCCATGACCGGAACTGCCATCCTTCGTTAACGAAGATGAGCCACCGTATACAAAGGATGAAGGTCGCAATGTACAACCCATACAAGATTGCCTGGACAAAAACTGCGATGAGGTATGCTTCACGGAGGGGAATCATTGGCTGAGTGAAACAGACGGGGACCTTGCATTCTTATAACATTTTCGTTTTTGAACCCAGTTATGCGCACAGCTTAAGCTGCACTTGCCACTAATGCGATGAACTAAACACTGATGAATACGGGTAACATCAGTCGCAAGCGAAACGCCCACACTTTCTTTGGGCAGGACTGAAACGGAGAATATTTTGATATGATCAACCGCGGCGCCATACCATGTTCCGAGATGCTAGCGCAGAGGCATATCCTTATTCCTTAGATGAGTCTACAGTCTGATTGAGCGAACATCAGCGAGGTCCGGGACAGGTATGAGCCTGCGCTCACCTCAGAACTTGCTTAGCTGAGTTGTCTCAGGCTAACGTAACGTTTCTGCCTCATCTGTCGATTTAGGAGTGATTCGTTCGGAATTGGGGGGGCGAGAGCAGTGGGTGGCGGTGGTGTACTAGTCAAGAACTTCTATTAGATATACAATTAGCTTCGAGCGATCAGATATAGGAGATACCTATCAAGACCGGCGCATGTTTGGGGAGAAATGGTTACACAGCTAGACCAACCTGCAGTGAGAAATACCGAACAGATGCCAATGCATGATGACATCATTCTAATTTCTATCTTGGTGATGCTGAAATGAGCGAATATCCTGCTGTTGTTGAAGGGTATCCAAACGAGTTTTCAAGAATAGATATCTGTCTTGCTGGAACTGTGCGTGGGTGGCGGAGCTGCAGTGCCAGCTACACTCTATCAAATCACGTGTCGGATCACATGTCGGATCACATGTCTCGGATTGTTGTCTCGGTAATCACACATTTCTTCCTTGCTTGTCAACTCTGAGAAGGTTCCGTTTCGCACCAAGGCCGATACCTTTTCCAATAGTATTACACATAAATCGATCAGCCAAGAAAATGCAACATGTTCCAGCTGAAATCATAAACGAAATCTTCAAGCATTTGATCATCGACAAATTGGTTGTCCTCAACCCGAGAGAATTCCCGTGGTATGTCGGCCAGATATGCGCATCGTGGAGAGCTGAGTTCACGTCGACACCCTGGATTTGGCGCAAGTTCATCATCGCCGATGCTCGTCCAATCACAGAACACGGTTTAGAGAAAGCCGCACGTCTTGTCAAGCTATGCATTCAGCGCTCCAGGAATCAACCTATATCTTTCACCTTTCTTTTCTGCGGGAAATACTTGAGGCCAAAAGGGAGACAATACGTCAATCAGATGTTGTCAGACCTCATAATAGAGTCGCAACGCTGGGAAGTAGTAGACGTGGAGGCTGAACTCCTTTCTCTTAAAACCTTCTGTCTACCTAACCTATCGAATCAATTTCCGCTCCTACGCTCGATGGCTCTGCGAATTTACGGGATCCATTGGGACGAGCCGAAATGTTGGGAGTCTTTCTTGTGCGCGCACAGCCTCACGCGAGTCGAGCTTGACGAGTTACCAAGATATGACTTCGACTGGTCACGATTGACAGTGTTAACTTTACAACACGAAACTGGTGCACCCGACATCCTCCGCGTCATGCGTAGACTCCGCTGCATTGAAAAGCTCCAATTCACAGTCAACAAATATTCAAGTCTTGGCACAGCCGAGGATGGCATGATCGCCTTACCAACTTTAAAGGTCTTGTCTTGTCCCGGTGATGTGCTACGTCACCTTAGGGCACCTGCTTTGGAGGAATTACGCATCGTATCCTTCCTCATGGATATAAGACCGAGCCTGTTGCCTGATGGGGCAATATCATTCCTTCGGACATCATCGGGTAGCCTCACGAAGTTAATACTCGGACAAGGTTGCTGCATCGACTCCGATGCTAAGCGGATCCTACAGGAGCTCCCGAATGTAACCAAGTTGTGCCTGGACGCGGATTTGGATTTGTCGGATATCCTGCCGTACAATCTGGAGAAGGGGATACAAATCTTGCCGAAGCTGGAGCTGCTAATTGCAGACGGATATTCATATCGAAGTCGAATTGAGTGGCGTCAGCGGGATGCCGTCCTAACGCTTTGGGCCACAGTGGCATCTAGGACCAGTAATCCTGGTTTGTTTGAATGGCCCTACAGAGCCGGGAAACTAAGGGAGCTTAGAATGATCAGGCAGATCGGCTATGATGAATACCACGATACTACCACGCACTTGATTCTATCACATCTATGCGAAGAACGCAAAGTCAAATATTTGGCTTTTGAACAATCACAAAAGGTTGGGCACATCTGGTGTTCTGAGGCGGAAAACTGTGCCTTTGATTTATGCAATCATAATTCAGCATTTTACTTGCAAACAGAGTCTCTAGTATAACCTCGTTACCAAAGTACCATCCAGCCACTTTGTGAAGTCTCGGCCTTAATGCGTCTAGACGAAGGGCAGAGGTCTCTAATAGTACATCTTATATGGGATGATTCACGTTCGATGATTACAATCCAAACGGTGTGCATCAATTGTAATCCTGAGTTCCTTCCTCTCTCATCGTCTGTTTCTTGTGTGTGCAGACCGGAGGCACTGCACTGAATCACGTACTAATCTGCGCAATATCGAAGGCTGTATTAGTATGTAACCGGCACGGCCGAACAATTGACTAGTCAAATGGCGGTTAGAGCCTGTACTGTACTCGCTGCAAAATGTACATTACAACGATGGCTATTAATAATTTAAATATGTTAGTAGCAGTAAAATACATTAGAGCTTGTTTATCATATTCAGCAGGTCCATCTCTCAACATTCTACAGCGGCTAGTTCGTTTACCTCTCTACTTCTACTACGCACTGTTGATGGGCTTCCTGTAGCTGGCTTCCTGTGCGTCAGCTGGATGTGGGAACCTGAATGATTTGTTGAGGACACAAAGGAAACACGGAAATGCAGTGATGATGACAATGTTGGGTCGGCCTGAGAATTTTGGTCCGTGCTCAATGTGTAACCTCGCATCTTCTCCCATGCCCTATGTTGTCCCACGCGAATGAGGATGAGATTGAATACAATCCCTGCCATTGAGAAGTCCTGCCGGGCTCTGTGTCAACTTTCTCAGAAAGATTGTCGCCGAACGTACTATTGCACTCAATAACCACACCGGAAGACCCAGGCCGTCTGTGAGGAGCACGGATAACAGAATTATCGTGCTTGTTATTGTATACAAAATTCCAGATTCTGCAAATGCTCGACATGTAGCAAAAATGTATCCACAGTCGCTGCATTCCTCTTTCATCAGAGGCACCATTTGCCAAATTATCGCACCTGTTGTACTGCATCAGATACAGTACAAACAGTACGTTATGTCAAGACGTACCTGTCGAGTAAAAATTTGTTGCGAATCTGGAAGCCCAAAAGATCCTGAACGCGTTCCACCATAGATACGTGAGATGAGCACTGTTGTGCGGATCCAGTATGCTCATAGAGGTCCAGTAGACAAGAAGTGTCGTGCAAACCAGGCTGGTAAACCAGAAAAGGAGAGGCAAGAAGATGATACGCCACAATTTATTGTAAATCGCCCAGCAGCGTAGAATCTAGGAAGACGGGCCTCAAGTTCAGGTATCTGCATTGTTAGCGCAAAAAATACGACCCCACCAAGATAGCATCGGCCATTAAAAACATTGTAGATTCCATAACGCACTACTGATGCGATAAGTTTGCCGTTGTAAGTGAGAGCGCTTCATCACTGAACGCACCGTTATGACTAATATTATCTCGACGACCACATTTTCCCCCCTAATCGAAGCAGTTACCATCCTGAGTGAAATCGAGAGGTCGGCCGTCGAGAATGCGAATATGGCGAGTGTTAAGCCCAACATGACCCAGTTTATCCTGTTCCGAGGACGAAGTTTCCAACCCTCGTCCTCGTAGACTAGCCACCGGAGACAATGCGCCAAGGTTGCGAGATATAGGCCGAACATGATTGCTTGGACAGCCAGCGCGATAACCTTTGCCTCGATGTCAGTGACCATGGCGGCTTGGTTGTAGTATGGTGCAGGTTAAGTTCACGCGGTCTGTCAATCTTTTGTTATACCATAACCCAGGCGTGTGGGGCCGTTGATCAAGAACACATGCCAAACTGCCAAACGACAATTCTATTTACTGATAGTTCATGAGGACGGATGCTTACTAATATGCGGAAGCCTGGCTTCCCGCATCGTCACCACTGACCCGGGGTAAGCTTGTAACGCGGTGTCCGGGAAGGTTTCCTTAGCGCAATAGACTCATTGATAAGAATGGAGAGCGACGTAAGTACTCTATTCTTCAGAACCAATCCAGATTGTGGCGACAGGACAGACTGTAAGGATTTCCGATCGAACCTTGGCTCGCAACGGAATTCAAGTTATGTTTAGAACTGTATCAAAACTGTACCTGATATTATGACATGGGTAGGAACGCTGACTACTTAAATAATATTTGCTTAGCAAACAAACTTTATCACGTACAATTCATTGCTAGCAATAACTCATACACCCTTTCAGCCAAAGATCATAGCATCTCGTCAGCGAGGACGCCTATCTGCACTCTCTTTTCCGCTCCTGTACATTTAGGAGGCCAATCTTCTGTTGAGGCGCGATGGAGTGATCCTAAAGGTAGTTCATGCATTGTAGTCGATATGCTCTGTGAGTTATGCTGGCGGGATCCATGTTGACTAACGCGAATAAAAATAATATTGAAAGCAATTCCTGCCATCGAGAAATTCTATCGATATTCAGAACTGGCGTAAGGGAAGTGATGAGCGAACGTGCACTTACGATTACGTCCGCTAACCATGCTAAAAGCCCATCCTGGCTGATAAGCCTTGATATCAGGAGTAACAAGCTTGTTGAAGCATATAGGATACCAAATCCCGCGAAAGTGTGACACGCGATAGACACGAAACCCGGGTTGTGTCCATCTTCTTTTTTTGCCAACGGCCATATTCGGTAAACTACCGCACCTGTGAATTGCGTCAGTCACAAGACTCACAAACAGAATGCGGTTCGGGAATTTACATGCCCCATAGATGTTGATCGCGAAGTTGCATGAAAAGAAAACTACGAGGGCGGTGTTTGAAAGGGACTTGAACTGAGTTCTGCTTGTGTCCAGGATCGACATCGTGAACCAATAGATAAGGAGAATCGTGCATGCGATGTTGATAAAAAATAAAAACACCGGTAATCCGACGACTCTCCATGACTTGTCATAGACAACCCAGCAACGGAGTATCTGTTTCCAGAAGTTGATCTTCTCGTCGAAATAAATAATAGCGAGCGTACCAAAATAGCGTCGGTTATAATTATTGTGAAATTTTCTATCGCGTTCTTCGATATTGAGATGGTTGTCGCAACGTAGACGGAGGATGACATACATTCACGATTACGAGACTACTGCGTTCGGAGCTTTCCCCTACTAGTAGATGGGGGGAAAATGCCATTCTTAATGAAATGCCCAGGTCCAAAGTAGAAAAAATGAAGATGGTCATGGTAAGCGACAACATGAGTGAGTTGATTTTCTCTGGGCGTCGAAGTTTCCACCCATCGTCATCGTATAGTAGCCACCGCACGGAATGGCCGAAGGTTGCGAGATATAACCCGTAGAGTATTGCCTGCACCGAGGTTGCAATGATCCAGGCCTGGTTGGTAGAAACCATGTTGGCGTGACTGTATATTGAGGCCGGCTGCTCAAGTAAAACGGCCTTTGAACCTTATAT
The DNA here is from genome assembly GCA_000827485.1 of Amanita muscaria Koide BX008. NCBI lineage: Eukaryota > Fungi > Basidiomycota > Agaricomycetes > Agaricales > Amanitaceae > Amanita > Amanita muscaria. The sequence goes on from KN818235.1 coordinate 113,492, forward strand.
GCATGTCGCATTCCATTTGGGGAGATGAGACAATTGATTGGAATGATTGATGCCAGCATGCACAGCCCAGTTGCAATAGAACATCCTCTGCTACTGAGATATTGCCTTGAATTGATTTATTGATGCAAACTGTGCTAGTCAGATGCAATCTATCCGTTTAGAAGGCTGGGATAAGTCCCGCAGAAAGAAAATTCCAAAAGAGAGTGCATCGAGGCATTGAGTGGACCCTGCTTGAAACGAGCCGCAGGAGGTTACAGGCATCAAAACTGACTTAGCCAATTATGGAAGTGAACGAGATTCGCGACCGTCACGTCACAAATTTCACGCAAAATTCTTTCCGCTGACGACGATGGATGTTTCTCAAGAATGTGTTGAAAGTATAAGCAGAGGCTCTCCTCATGCCAAGAAACGACAACGCTGTCAACATCGCCAACGGTGACTCAACGCGCGTGAGCCATGGTTTCACTAATTGATGTGGCGCCAACGGAGGCACTCAGATGAGTTTCAGATGATTCCCTGCACACGCTAAAGAAGCATTAGTATGCTCCTGTCTACTACAGTCCACCCTCCACGTGGTCTTATATTGGTGGAGATAGAGTGCACTGCACTGCACTGCACACTACAAGTCCAACCGGTAGATCAATTTCCGGGTCCGTATCAAGGATTTCCAGTGAATTGGCGTATCCTCGTCAAAGAAGGGCAACTTGCTAACACTAAATGGTTTGGCTTTTGGCTTTATCCTCAGTCAAAAACTGGCAAAAGGCTTATCTATTGCCCGCTGGCTCTAGCATCAAAATACCATAGGCCTCAGTGGCTCAACCGAAGGTCTGTATTAGTTGATGCGAAACAATCTATCATCACCGGCTTGGGATATTCGTAGGTTCCAAGGTAACGATACAGTTTACGCCTCCACAATACATTTGTCTATTACGTACTAGGCTTATTACTAATTTGGGAAAGACGTGTGAGAACGATTCGTTCCACAGCCATCGATCCTCCCATCTATGTCGTCTGAGAACATCAAAGGTATCCAGCAACGTCTACATGAGCTCAACGCAGAGGAGTCAAGGTTGCTTGCCGATGTACAGGTATCTCTTGCTGGAATAGAGCGCATACATGCACAGAGACGGATAGAGGAATTAACGTTGGTGGAGTTGCAGAGTAAAGCCGAGAACGATAGGCGTGAGAGGGAAGATAAAAAGCCACGAACGAAACAGGAGAAGCAAAGGAAACAGGGAAAGCAGGGACACGCACGGAATGAGAAAAGAGGTGCTGAAGAACAGCTTATGCGAGCAGAGCCATCAAAACGACAGAGACGCAGAGCACTAAAGAATGCTAATGGTGCGATTTTAATTTATATGTCGAAGGGGGAGCTAGTTACAATGTGTTTGCAGGTGGGCAGGGTGAGCAGGGTATACCTGTGCCGACCCCAGGCCCATCCAACCACGGCAACCGATATCAAGGACAGAACTCAGGCCCATCTAACCACGGCAACCAGTATCAAGGACAGAACCAATCATTGCCGTACAGAAAATGCAAGTGCGTAGTAGTACCTGTTACGATCCAAGGCAGACTTTAATGCATGGTAGATGTCCGACTGTCAACATACATTGTGGAGGTAGTGGAATGTGTGCAATTTGCAAAGCTTTGGGCTGTGGAGGCATAGCGCAGTCGCATTACCGTGATCGAACGAAGAATAACGAGGATCACGGTAATGTGCCCGGACTTGCCTCCTCGGCAGCCGCGACGTGGCCAAATAACTTGAACGCAGCGAGTGTTATCAACATTGATGTCCTGGACTCCTAGGGATAGTGTGTACAAACAACCTGAATTGTATGCTAATGCGTCTTGATCGATGTAGAATTCATGACGAATCAAGGATGTACTACTTTGTACTTGATAAATGAGCGACGCATATTCTTGGACTGCGACTGTTTCCGGCATAGTGTCCACTTTGTGTCCGCCGCGCCCGCGTCGACCTCATGATTACTAAGGATTTTGATCTGTTGTGAGATACCTCCATTTGCCGACGCCGTAAACGGACTGATTTAGACATAATCGATAGGTATACGATGGTTCTCAGGAAGCATATATAAGTTACCCCCCGTATTGACCCCGCTACCAGCTCACTGCCATGTCAGAACCCCAGAGTAAAACCAAGCTTCCTCCCTTTCAGCCCCTTCACCCTTCTATGATTCCAAAGCTAGATCCAAAATATATCGAATTTCACAACGAGCACATACAACACATACCGCCTATCTATACTGTTCCTTGGGACCCCGCGTTTCGCGAGTCAAAGCTTCCAGGAACCACTAAACCACTGGAAGTGGGAAAGGTTCAGGATTATGATCTCACGAACACTAAATGCCGAACGTATACACCACCAGGGGAGAAGCCACAGTTGGGTTGGCCATTATTCATTACATTCCATGGAGGTGAATACCTCAGGCTCGCATTCGTCGTACCTTTTCATTCTTGCTGATATGGGATCAGGCGGGTGGGTGTTCGGAGGGATAGACTCAGATGCCTCATTTGCAAGCCGAATGTGCATCAGTAAGCATTACTCGTAACATTGTGTTGAAGCGTTATTAACGAATCGCATGAATTGCCCAGATGCGAACTGCGTTGTCATGTCTGTTAACTACCGCCATGCGCCTGAACATCCCTACCCGGCTGCAGTCGACGACGCCATCGATTCTCTCCAATGGGTCGTGAAACATGGAAAAGATAAACTCAACGTTGATATGACCCGTATCGCCGTCGGAGGAATATCAGCGTACGCTATTCAATTCCTTTCCACCTTCGTTCTTACTGATTTGAAATTCGTCTTTATAGAGGAGGGAACCTAGCTACTGTCCTGGCACTTAAAGCCCCCACCATCACCCCGCCTCTTCCCCATCCACTTGTCCTTCAACTCCTCGTTGTGCCCGGCACAGACCACACTGCAGATGCCTCCCAGTGGAACACGTACGGCGAGCATGCACCTTTTCTGAACCACGAGGCACTGCTGTGGTTCCGGAATGCCTACCTCCCGGACAAGGCCAACCATTCCGACTGGCTCGCTTCACCAATATTGGCACCTGAAGATCTGTTGAGCGGTGCGCCCAAGACTTGGGTGGCGGTGGCTGAGGTGGATCCTCTGAGGGATGAAGCAGAGAGATATGCCGCGAAGCTGGAATCAGCAGGGGTAAGTGTGAAGGTAGTCTGTTATGAGAAGGTGCCACATATATTTATCGGTCTGGATGATGTGCTGAGTGCTGGAAAGAGGTTTGTGCAGGAGGCTGGAGAGGCATTGAAAGAGGCATTTTGGGGGTCGTAACATCAAATCGCCAGAGTATGAATAAGTCAAAATTACCAAAGTTGTGTAGTATCTGAATATGTGAGACGACAAAACAAAAAAACCACAGCACCCAGGATTCCCGCGTGGTCCCCCACCGTGGTACTAACTGGGCGGCACTCTGGTTAACTGCGCAGATCAGACGGGATGCGGTGCTTTCGGAGTCCTATGGCCGTGGATAATCATAGGTGAATTAATTGCCTCATAATTAGAAAGTACGTTCAAAATAATTGGCAATCAGTCAATGAAGCATCAAGGCAAATGCATCAGTGTCACAGCAGTGATGAGATTACCGACATTGTTCCGGCGGAGCAGCGACTTTCCGAAGATTGCCGATAATTTCTTCGACTAACACGTCCATATGGAGCCCATAGGCATAGACTCCCATCGATGGGAAATTGAGCAATGGGAATAGAGAAGGATGTTCTTGCAGTATATATATAACTGGCAAATTATGGCAAAAAATCAAACTTATCCGCGCATTTTTGATTGATATCAACCAGATCGCAAAAATGTCCTCGTCGCCTCAGATCGGGCTCGCCATCCTCGGTGCTGGTATCTTCGCTACGGAAGGTGAACATTTAGCTATCACATCAACTATGGGCAGCTACTTACCGAATCACCCATCCATCAGCCTGGATACCAGCCATATCTGCAGCGCTTGTCCAACACCCTCATCATCATCTCAAAGCCGTCTACTCGCGTTCCGAAAAAAGTGCCCAAGAGCTGAGTTCTAAAGCTACCCAAGCTCTCAAGCCCAGGCTTTCTCCGTCTCCGACAGTATACCATGATAGCGGCGACGAAGCTTGCAATCTCGACGCGCTCCTTGCGAGATCCGACATCCAAGCCGTGATCGTTGTTTTACCTATCACTGTTCAACCAAAAATCGTCCTCAAGGCACTAGAAGCGGGAAAACATGTGCTGAGCGAGAAGCCTGTCGCCGCAGATGTTAAACAGGGTGTTGAGCTGATAAGAGTTTATAACGATAAGTACAAGCCGAGAGGGTTGATCTGGAAAGTGGCGGAGAACTACGAGGCGGAGCCTGGGTATCGGAAAGCCGCGGAATTGGTGAGAGAAGGGAGGATTGGGCAGCTGATTCAGTTCAAAGCCGTGGTCGAAGTCAATGTTACGCAGGAATCGAAGTACTATAAAACGTCTTGGAGGACGGTGCCTGATGTGAGTCGATTATTTTCTTTCATACCTATCGATCGCTAAATGTAGCATATACCAGTATCAAGGTGGATTTTTGGTACGTTCCTAGTCCAGTTCTTGACGGATTGGCTTGGTGACAGACGGACTTTGATGATAGCTCGACGGTGGTGTAGTGAGTTATTTCAAGCTCGTGAGAAGTTGAATTGTCCCTTACATTTCAATGCTGTTTTCCTCCCTTGTGCGCCGCTGAACACCTCGCACAAAGCACACTGCCGCCGTCCTCCGGACTGTCATTCCTTCCGCAATAACGCATATTTCTAGTTTCGCATCGCTGAACAAGGAATACCTTGCCCCTCACGACTCCATCCACGCTATTGTAAAGGCCGGACCTCAAATACACGGGACGGCATCCTTTACATTCGCCTGGCCAACCAAGTCTACAGCTTCATCGGAAGATTTCATTTTCACTGGTACTAAAGGATGGTTATCTATCACAGACACTTGGGATACAGAAGAAGGAAGAGTCAAACTCAAGATCGTGACGAGGAAATCCGAAGATTCAGACGAAGAGACGGAAGAGGTTATTGAAGAGGCCTTTAATGGCGTTACCGCTGAATTGGTGAATTTCCTGAAAGCGGTGGAAGGGAAGGACGAGCTTGGATTAGGCGACCCGGCTGGAGCTTTGAAGGACGTCGCATTCATTGAGGCTGCGTTGAACAGTAACGGCGCAGTCATAGACATCACCAATTTAGTGCCTGCAGGTTTATAAGCGGGCACAACTACCAAAGCAACCCCAGTGTGTAGTAGTCCCCTAAACATTTTTTATAGCAGCAAAAACGGAGGATAAGCGTTCTATTCACTTGATCGCGGGTATAAGCTAAACCGGTAAGGGCCTTTCATTCACACAACTCCTAAAGTCTGGTCTGCCCATGAGCACCAAACCGGTTGTAGTGGACTGTTTCAGGAAAATATGTACGTCAGCTAACAATTGGTAGTTAGACAAACATACGTCTGGTATTCATTGCAGATTGGGACATATCTGTTCCAACACTATCAAGAACTGAACTGAGCATGAGGCGTACTGGACGCAGGAAAAGAAGTGGGTATTTTTGCAAACGCATTGCGCTGAATTGCATCCTTCATTCTTGGCTGTACTGACGCATGACTTAACACAGCCTATTTGTTCCATGATTTGAGTAAACCACTGCAATGGTTGCAACGCGAAAAGACTGGAGTCTCGTTTACCTGGAAAGCCGAAATCTCGACTCGAGATTGACGAAGCAGCTGCGATAGAGGCTGCGAAGAGCGATAGCGATACGATTGGAATGCGCATGGACGAGGAAGTGTGAATGCGCAAACGTGGGCGATATAGAGTATGGTCCGTACCTATTTATGCAGCTCTTGCAGCCGTGTGTACTCGTCGTTTATAAGGTCCAGGGAATTCACCCGATACATGTAACAGCTTAGTCGTGTGATCTAAATTGCCGGCGGTCTTGCCTGAAGCTTGAACTCTTATGCTCGATGTCGTAAGAACACGAATTTCCCCTGAGGCATGTTAATAGCGTAGCGTACATCAGAACCGAACGTGTCAATAAGAAAAATCAAAGGGCGGTGCCAGCACTGCGCATCGGTCGTAGCCAGAAGAGAGTGTCGAAACAGGAACAATTGTTTTCTACCAGCGGCCGTTATGTTCAACATTCGGGGTGGCGAGAAACTTACTTGAAGGACCCGTCCGACCGCAATGTGCGACAGAACTTCCTTGAGACGAGTTGGGATAACGCGTGACCATCGTGACTACCACCACCATCCCCTAGTCACTCGCACCCCATCCTTTCCTTCTCCCCTCTACAGAGACACCTTAGCCGCGTGATCCCCCCCTGCGCCGTAGCAAAGGGCTTTTCTTTAGGGGATTCAAGCCTTCTGCCTCCTCGCCATGCGAAGAAAACGAAGGAAGCTCGCTCCGGGCTCTCCCAACCTGCTCTCTAAGTCAGCACCCTGTCAGGAACGACACCCTGTGTCAGCACCCCCCATGCCTCCGCCCAAAATCATGCCAGCCCCAGTCATTGGGCTCATGATGGAGTTCGGCG
>KN818235.1:120517-158180 GCA_000827485.1 Amanita muscaria Koide BX008
GATTGCCGATAATTTCTTCGACTAACACGTCCATACTATTGTCCGCCTTCACTTTGGACAGGCTGTGCAGCCGTCCTCACTTTGGACAATAAGGTGCTGTAGCACGATCTCCTGCTTCAAGTGTGTGATGCCAGGGACCAATGTATTTTATGCAATGTATATTCTGCGATCCAACACTGAAATTGAGACAAAAGCATGAGAGGATGGAAATCGGGCCTTATCAGTCTTTCCATTGCCAAATTTGGGGGCGTGATGCTGACTCATGCTCTCAAGTCACCCGCCGAAGGATGCCGCGTCGGAGTCTGATGTCAAGTCGCGTCAGGCGACGACCTCCAAGGTGCAGGAAGCATGAAGCAGATGCCACTCATGACTCTATGAGCTACGTATACAGGATGCAATGCAGGCTCTTTCCAATGGCAAGTATGACTCGATGGTTTTGAAACAAAAGAAGGATGGTCTCATCACGCTTGCAGGCGTGCTCGGCCTATCATGAGAATGTATTTGCGAGGAGCTTCCGCTTTGTCAGAGGATAATAGTATTGCATCCCAGAACCTCCCCAACCACTGCTCCAACACAAACAGCCTCTATTTCGAAGCCTCATTTTTGCAATCACTCTTAAATGTCAAAGCACAGAATTACAGTACCCAGTGCCCATTTTACAAATGATCCTAGATATCTGCCTTTTCATTTCCTCACTAATCCATCATTAGCCTACATCAACCATGGTCATTAAAATATCGATAGCTATTCCTACTTGTCAATACCAACAAATGACCATTCCGAGCCTCACTAGCAGCGGGATGTGAAATTTAGCTGTGACTGATGTGACGTCCAAAGTGAAGACGGCTGCACAGCCTGTCCAAAGTGAAGGCGGACAATAGTATGGAGCCCACACTCAACATACTCAGCATGGAACTCAACCGGTGCGAGCTTGAAGCAGGAACTTAATACGTATCAGTGGCTGTGCTAGATTTCGAGCCGACACCGGCCACCACCGCTAAGGGTGCTCAATTCTAAAGTTCAGTTCGTTGCTCACTCAAGCACAGTTGTTGGGAAGATGTGATTAGAGTTGTGGCAGTCGTGGCCGATGGCGATCGCCGATGACGAGTGCGTGGGAACTTATGTAGGTCTCACAACAGGGATCCTCAAAAAGGTCCACGCGTTTACACCATCCACTTTTCTCCCCCATGTCAAGCGCTTCCCAAGCCAGTTTCTCCCAGTCCGTCACAGACTATATTTTTGAGCAGTACCACAATCGTTGCGGAATCTGCTTACGTTTTCGATGCCCAACAAACAGCGTTCAAGCCACTCATTTGATTGATTCCACTCCAGCAGGTGCAAGGCTGGTTCGTAAGAGCTAAACCTCATATCAAGCTTGTGTAACACACTATATCCCTCAGCTCGAAATGGCGGTTAATTTGGGTCTTCTAACTGCGGATTATGAAAGGGATTCTACCATGAACGGCATGGCACGTAAGTGTGGACACTTTCCAGCTTTTGAAGTGGATTAACTAGGTGACGAAGTGTGTGTCGACTGCCATATAAGTTACTTCGCTCCAAAACTCATCGCACTCTCTCCTCCCGCCCCTGTTCTTAATTACATCTGCAACTACCTCATCGATACTCCAACTGCCAACCAAATACCCCTGAACCAGGTATGTCTTCGTAATAAAGATTTCTGGCCCTGCTAAAGCCCTGATGTTCAGGTTTTTGATTTGCTCCGTCTCGCGATGACAGGGGACGAGGTCGCATTGCCCGACCCGACACCCATTTTGCCCTATCTTGGGCTCTTTACGATAGTTACTTTGAGACCGTATGACGTGCTTGGTTGTACGATCTTAACAAATCACCTACCAGAGCTTTCCCACCTGCAAGAGAATTGCTTTTCACCTGCCCCTCACGGAACATCTCCGGCGGACCAAAACGTGGCCCAGATATTTGACGTCCTAGCTATCGCAGCTGGTAACCCGCCGATATCACTTGGTGATATCCCATTATCGCCTGAGCAGCCTCAATTCCAGCAGCAGCGCTACTGGCGTCTGCCGGTCGCAATTGAAGTTGTCCTCGCAGTGCTGATCGAACGGGCTGGAGCTGGCATCAACGAAATCCCAGAGATCAAGACTGCAAAAGCCATTGCTAGTATCATCAATCTGAAGAGTATTGACTTTAAGGGTTTCAAGTCCTCTGCCGACGATGGTCTGCCTAGTGTTGGACCTGGTGGCGGTGGTGGATCAAGTGGAGGCCCTAACGGTGGAGGTTGTGGCGACTAGCCCCAGACGACGTAACGAGTACCTAGTACCTTCAACCGGTACTATCCCCGTTTTCTCTTATTCTCTTGTTCCATTCTACTTTATTCTTTTTATACGATACAAGTTGATTCTTCGAATAAATCTGTCTCCACGTAATGGAGCGAACCCTGACGAATAAAAAGATGGGTCATCATTCTCATATGATGAACGTTTGCAGACGAAGGGTCTATCTGAAAACTCGATCGCAAAACATACATCAAGTGAGCCTGACTCTGAAAGTGGTCCAAAGTCAAAGGAAAAAATAAAAACAAATGGTAAATGCTTGCGACGTTACATCGCTGTTACAGCCTATGAGTACGCCCCCTCTTTTCCTCTGTTTACTTCCCTTTGTATCTGTTTACCTCGGACATCTCTCTCTTCTGGGCCTTACAGCCTTTCTGTTCCCGCGCACAGCTATTGCTGTGCTTCCATCACTCTATTGTTCTCTCTCCCATTGTACTTATATATAGATCCCTATTGTTCCCCATATCTGTCTATCATTGTCCTATTAGTATATAAACCCCATGTACTTAGCACTGCTCCTCAGCTTGACCTCAGCTGAGCAATACCATCGTTGTACTTGGCTCATCAGTCTGGTGGAAGTAAAGCCTAGAACCCAGAAACCTCTTGACGCTTGCCGCTCTCCAACTTGAACTCCTTTGTTTTGCCTTGTATAACTTTGTGTATACATCGGCTGTAACAATCGCCTCCCTTTATCTTCATTCATCCTTCCGATGTAAGATTCGCTCCTTCACCACCTACCTTCGGCTTCTTTGATCCCCTTCGAGTTGGATAAGAGAGTACCAGATGGCGCTGCAGTCTTGGAATCCACTAGCTCAACACACGTGAGGGAGTTGGGCCTAAGCGACTTGAAGTCCGTTGAGCTGGGAGCGAATTGGGATACGTAGTCACTTCTTTTGTATGGTGTGTCTATCGACAGTTGGTTAGCTGAACAGCAGCTAGGTAAGAGAAGTCTCTACAGTTTTCCCTCCACCGGTCAGTTGATTCACATTTAGTCCCTTGGTAAAGAATCCTTTGCCTTGTCAGAATGTAAGGAGGCTCTTGATAGATTCGTGAGACCCTTGGATAGATGTGTAGGGCCCAGAACAAATATGCGAAAGTTACCAGTTCTCGTCTTCCATGTTAAAGTTGTCCTCGTTGTGGTTGTTCTGCACGAACTCACCACGTACGTAGGGTCTATTCTCCAATTTTGTTTCCACCTTACGAGTAAGGGAGCAATTGTGCGATGGCTGATTTGCGACGGGAAAGAGGCGAAGCGTTTCTGATGCAACTAGTAAGATATTATGATCGATAGATAGAAAGAAGGAAGGTGCTAACCGTTGATGACAGCGGCGCAGCGCACTATGCACAGGTACTTCATATCCTTCACGTCCTCACAAGTAGGTCATCTGGAAGGACTAACGAAACTGAGTATCTCATTGCGGAGCCGTTCTAGTACTTGGGGGTGCTCAGCAAGCATATAGATAGTGTAAGTGATGGTAGGGCATATTCGGCGCAGTCTCTAAGGGAATAAGGACTTCGTTCCGGGAGTGATGAAAACCGAGATAACCAGCGCCTGGTCAGCTGTGTTTTTCGTCACTCCTGGAAAGCACCCAAAACTCATCTCATCAGAGCCATTGTTTGACCATATGATGGATCGAACGAAAGCAAGTTGACGTGCGTGACAGCGATTCCGTTCGCAACAGAAATGAGAATTTCTGTGTAAAACGGCAGAACAGTTGTGTGTCGAGAACGTCAGTTTCGCGAGTAGAGAAGAGAGAGGGAGAAAAGAACGTACTCAGATTGACAGTAGCTAGGGTATCGAGTGCGACGAGTGGTGCCAGCAGGTACCGGCGAAGCTGGCCGAGCACGAATCGCTGTTGAGTTTAAGTTGTGACCTAAATTTAGGATTTCAGAAACTCGAGGAGTAACTATGAGTGAAGTGCATTGCGCCACTTAACGGTGTCGATAGAGCATGGGATCTCTGACATTTGGCCATGTCTGCGCGCCTGCATGGCGTCTGCCAAAATGACGCATCCGTTATTAGGAAGCTGATAGTTGGTGTGTATTAATACATAACAACTTTCAACTTCCTAATAAGCTGTAAGGTAAGAGTGGTCGTGTCGTCGAGGCACCTTGACGTTAAGTATAAGGTCACCTCAAAAGAAAAAAAGGAAAAAAAAAAAAGGGAAGTGACATGTGACTAGTGTGACTCCAACGAAGTGACAATTTTGATCTAAGACCAGTGTAAAGGGTTCTGGTGGATTCAATCAAATGCATTATCTATGTCAACGACTCTAACGAGACTCAGAGCTAAGGAACTCAAGCTCAGGTTGCCACGTCCGGCAGAGGTCTGACAGGTTCGAACTCCGCTCATCCCACGAACAGGTGTCAACTGAATTCTAAAATTCGCGTTCATCAGCCGTTCCTAGGTTCCTGGTGGTACCTGAGGGAAAAGAACTGAGGAACTTTAGAATTGAGCACCCACGGGAAAAGAACACTGAAAAAACCGCGACTGTCCGAAACTACACGATGACGAGATAGCATTGAACCGAGCATTATTCACTGCGTTCAAGCCCTGCAAAGAATGACATCATGTCACAATAACAGGTGGCATTCATTTAGAAACATGAATTTGCCAGCTGTACTTCATTTCGAGCACGTCAATTACAATTTACGACCAAGAGAAATTCGATAAGCAAGATAGGCTCTTGTTCTGCGCGTGCATATCATCGTGAAGGGGATTTGACCTACCTGCCTCAGAGTTGACGAATCAGGAGGTAAGTTTCAGCGATTCACTTTGATAAGTCCTGTATGGTCTAGCACAACAACTGTCAAAGGCGTCCAAATTAAAGTATTCTCCACAAGTAAGTCCAACCACGGTCCACGCCAACCGTCTCGTTAGCTGAATTTGTTAAATGTTACCGAAATCATGGAGCACATCACGGCTAGCGCAACGTCAAAGCAAAACCAGGCTGTCGTCACTGGCATCAACACCGTCATAGTCGAATAACCATTGGTACGTGGTCAGGAATTTCTCTCGTGACGTTAATTATATCTCAAGCGCACGTTCATGCCAAAACGATTGTGTCCCTGCAATTGTGTTGCGTGGGACTTGTTAGTCTATTCGTTCCAAGAAAAAATACAGCACGTGAATTATTTTGATTCAACAGTGTGAAAGTCATCAACGCACAGGATCGCTTTTGGACATCTGCCGACGGCGATAACAATTTTAACTCGATGTATTCGTCAAACCGCAGCTTACACCATCCGGGGACAATCCGGTGGCGTTAACGTTCATCCTGAACGGGAATGATCATCGCATTTAGCCTTTTATATTAGTTTTGCGATGGCTTTGTATTCTACATGAAGTATATCGACGACTACTGCAATATATATTTTCCTTAGGTACCGCCATGATCATACTGAGCACTCCGGAGTCAATGGATTGCGAGATCAAATGCCAACATGGACATACCACTTCTCTCCTATGGCTCACACTCGCGAACTCTGTGACTGGAGCTTTTCCAGGTTCTTGTGTTTGGTTAGAACGTTGCTGGAATGACTGACCCTAGAAGCGCAATTCATTTGCAAACAGCAAAACATCGATAAAGATTATGCTTACAGGCTCGGAACCCTGCAAAGCCATAGGTGAGCACCGTATTTCGATTGCAGAAAACGGATGGAAAACTCACGAACGCCCCGGTTGATTGATCAGAGAACTCCAGATTGGATATTCTCGTAGTCGTGTTTGCTGTTTGGCTTCGATCTGCGGTATCATTGAGGAATTTGCGACTATTCAAAGCAGCAAGTAAACTATTCGCCCATACTGTTGTAACGATCAGCTTGGTGATATTACCCTACTATTACTTGGGTAACCACGCACGTGTTCCTATGCAGAAATCGACCGCTAAAAACCAGAGCGAAGTTGGTGCGGCTGCGAACTAGATTTAAATCACTTTCAGCTACAGTCTGCGAAACTATTGTTGGCAAGGTGACTGACCACGACCACCTCTAAGATAGCGACAACTCTGAAGTCGTCTCATTCACTAAACGGCACTGTTATGAGTGCATATTTCCACAACTCACGATGTTAATAAGCAGCGGTTGATCGCATACATCATCAGCGTGGAAAGGACAGCATTCGTCCTGAAATGAAGACTATCAGAGCCTAGAATACGAAGATAATTCATGCTCGAATACCTTGAAAAGCTCGTCCGGCTACTATGCAGCAATATGCAGAGGGCAGTAGCTATGGCTATGTCTGACAGCACTGCAAATAACGCGAATGGCATCGCAGCGATGAGCTAAAAGATCAAGAATCAGATAATACGTGGGAACACCATTCTTGATGCTATCATCACCGTTATCTCGGCCAATCTGCTAAATTCTTGCTTGATGAAGCTGAGGCGGTATATCAAAGCCTATCGTGCATGAGGTAATGATGGGCTTACAGAAATGCAACAGTTTCTGGGTTCGAAAAAGATAAACTCTGGACAAGACGTATATGGAGTCAGGACCCACCGAGCCCAAAACCGATGTGTCCGGCGATCAGGAGCAGCTAGGTATATCAGAGCAAGCACGATGATAATAGGCTCAGAACTACTCACTATAGTCAGTGCGACCCACCACCGCACATTTTGACTACATACTTCAGATGTGTTAGCTAAAGAAACAAAAGTGCAAATCTTGATTGTCAACGAACATTGGAAGATCCGCATCGTGAAGAACCTTGAAAGAAGACAAGTGAGGGAGACGTAATTATTGAGGACAAGAATCCACGCATACAGTTGCACGATAGAAGCTATAGCGATCTGAACGATCATCAGGAAAAAACTTGCAGCAATAAGCTTATCTCTACTCACATTCACGACAATAGACACCTGAACCGCAGCCATTTTTCAATGATAGATCGAAAATGAAAGGCAATACCCACATAAAGCGACCTGTTTGATTCATAAATCCGTGAATAACCAATGTGTACGATGGGGAAGACAATCACCAGTGACCAACAGCAAGGGCTGACGGATTGGAATAGTTGGTTACCTTACAAAAGATTGATTCAACAATCAGTGTATAGGAAACAATGATGAGACGCACCAGGTAATGGTAGATAGTCATAGACACTTGATGTGAATGATGAGTGTTTTGAATGATAAGCATATTTTTGTAATGACTTACCCAGAGCCATGTGGACTGTGTCCAGTATCCTGATGTAATTAATACGGTAAATACCCGAAACCTGTAGTTTTTTTCCCTCAACGCACCAAATAACCGACACCTTTGTGAGCAGTACAATTAGTCTGACCGCATATATGACCAGTTAGGGTGACTTACAAGGGTTTTTATCCATCCTTGATCCTTTGGATACGTCATGTAGTAAAAGTATGTCTATTGAAGATGCAGTGATTGTTCAGCTCGCGCTAGTAAACTGGAACGTACCTGAAGGTTTGTTATTCCATACAGCCTAGTTCAGTCTAGTCAAGGCCTCATCATCATGAAAATCTCTGCAACGGACATAGCTGAAACGATGACCCCAATCAAGGCAGCTCCTGAAACGCATGCGTTAACCGCAATCCGAAGACGAAAGAAGACTTGGCCGCACCATAAGTGTTGTCTATCCCATCCGCCATCCCAAAACGCGATTGTACCGGAGTCGAATGTTACAAAGAGAACGAAAAGAGGGAGCGGGACCGGAGCAGGGACAATTTGAGGTGACGATATAAAAGAAATGGCCTCATGGCTGTCCCACGTCACCGAGAATAGCTGTTAATCAAAACGTAACCTCTTCCCCGATGCTATCCAATCGCGATCTTGATTGTACTTTTATGCCACTCATTGTTGCGTACGCCGGCCGTGATTCCATGAACCGAGGATCAATACAAAGAGACATGTTTATAAACAAAGTTACCATAACAATCAAACTGACACCACAACCGCATTATCGTCGCGTACAATGCCACGACACGTTTTTCACAATTGCACAATTTGAAGCTATCCCTACAGGAGATTAGCAATATGGGGTTAATTTTCACCCAGGCTAAAAGCCGCAGGGAGGGTTCGTGACCAATCCCTACCATGCCTAGAAAGTCAAGAACCGATCATATATTGAGCTTGGCGGCGTGGATACGTGATTTCACTGACCCAATGACAACTTCGACCAACAGTACTAATTCACGTCACTGCGCTGATCCGATGGGGAAGATCGTATTGACAGCCAGAATCTATAGTCCCATACTAGGGAAAGAACAGTTGGGTCAATGGATCGCCAGCTTAGCGTATTCGAGGGTTGCGATCTGTTGCGATGAGCGTAACATGTCGAGAAGACTTCCACGAGGTACCGCAGGGCTTTGAGCTCCACTTTCTGATGCAAAAGATCGGTTTTACACGGATCTCGGGCGCTGTTTACTGAACAATTGTTTTGGCAGCGGCTATAAAGTGGGCGGTGAGTGCCACGGAGACCTGCCAGACAAGTACTAGCCTAAACATTTGAGATCAATTTCCGTCCAGTCCAGGGTTCCAGTATGAATCATTGGGCGGTGTTGAAATCGTGGTACATAGAGCGGCAAAAGTGGCAGGTTACGTCGTAGGTGGAATATATTCCTGTCAATCAATCCCTGAGTTACAGTGGGCTCAAGCGCTCACGTGTTCTATCAACGTATCATAGGTGAAGTGGTTTTTGAGCAATTATATTGCCGTTCTATGAATTCATTCATTGTTCCCTAGGTATCAAGCTCCAAGTCCATCAGCCGTTCACATTTCGTAACTTGCCATTCAGTCATGATGGGATTCGCCGGAACGTGATTGATATGGAAGGTTTTCAGATGTCAGGTTGAGATCTGAAGATGCAGCTGCGCAGTCCTGGCGCAAACAGCCATGGACAGCTTCCTGATCGGGGTACATCATTATCGAAGCAGAACTTTGAGCATCAAAGATTGATATCCAGACCGAGGAATCATCACACCATAGCTCCCGGCTGTCTCTGATTCACTATCAGTGGTTTCACGCCTCGGAGGTTTTGCCTTTTAATTGCTGAAACCATCAAATAGACAGGCTTGAGCCGCATTGCCACCTACAGAATAATTTGGCGTAGAAGTATTGCGTTTCTATTGAATGTAGGCATGATCATCATGTCGGTGAATGAGCCCCAGGCTAACTCGCGAGTGCTAAAGCACGTCATCCACGAGGGTCATATATGCTGCCTGCCGATAAGTCAATGTAAGCGTTCTATAATTACATGAATCGTTGGGTAAACCCAGTACCCTCACTCCTTCCCACTAAGACTGCGGAAAAACTCTGCATATGCGTGATCAACATCAAACAGAAGCTACGCGTCAACTGTTTAGCCATGAACGAAACGCCGTATCTGATCACCTTACCTGACGAGACTGTTCTTCCGTGATTTCTTCTGACGCTTTCATCCCATTCAGCGCGATCAACCTAGATCTTCGCATCAGCACCGATCGACTCCGAGAAACGATGAAGACTACCATCCAACCATTTTGCTTCTACCTTCCCAGTCTTTGCTTCCTTTAAATCTCGCATAACCCGTAACGAGATCCTGTAAAAGTGGATGCAACTGGTCTTTTGCACGTAGTCGCAGTTTGAGGGCGTCCATGAACGTGATGAAGCTCTAGGTTGGCGTGAGTAACGTCTGGAATAGGATAGGATTAAACGACAGTGAGGCACCTGCGTGGTCTCTGCGACCCATTTGGCCGTTTCTGGACCTGCTTCACTCGAATGCTCGACTGTAGCAGGTACACCAACTTTGATCCGCTGTAACGCAGCTGGGTTGTCCATCTATCCAAAGTGTTGTTCAGGTGTCCCATCATACAAAGCAAGCACCATCTGCTTACCCGATACCGACTCATGAATTCCTCGATCGACGGAACCTCATTTCCCACAAGCTTCAACATGGTCTTGTACTGAGATAACAAACGCGTGCATGCTGGTGAATATCTTTTCCATCAGCTCTTTCAGCCCGATGAACAAGCACAAGATAAGCGACGCTTACTCCGCAGCAGTTATTGAGTCCCGGACATAGGCTCGTTCTAGATAGTCTAGCGCAGTGATTATACCGAATAATGTCGAAAGGAGGCTGTACTTTTCGCGCTCAGCGTTGGTGGTGTACAGTCTTGCTTCCTCGTCAAGCGAGATCATCGCGTGTGACTGTGTCACAAGTGTCACATAAATAGGGTTAGGGTCAGCAATATCAGCTCCAGGCCCAGACCTATTTTTGGGTTGCGAGCGGATTTGCCTCGATACCTCTACTGCGATTCAATCAGATATGGCTTCGACCGCAACATCAAGCACAGCTACTGCAACTGCGACGACGGCACCGAAGGATCAGTCGAAGTCAGTCGAGATCAAACCAGACGCGGCGGCATCACCAGTAAAATCGGGAACGACGCCTCGAACAACCGCAACAGCTAAATCTACTGTACCCAGTCCAATATCTGCGAAAGACATACCAGCAAACGCATTCCGCATCCTTCTCACAGGATTTGGCGTAAGTTCACGCGCGCCAATAAGACTGGACTGATTTAATTCATTATCTGTAACTCCCAGCCTTTCTACCACTATAAAGAAAACCCGTCCTGGCTTGCTGTCAAACCTTTACACAACGTCATCATTAGACCCGAATCATTATCCAATCCCATCACCGTCGATGGAAAGGCCATTGCTCTCGAAGATTCGGCCGGCAAACCTCGGCCGATCCACCTAACCACTATCGAAGTTCCCATGACGTATGAAGCTGTACTGGGTACGGTGCCAGGACTGCATGCCCGTCCCCCGGTATTACCGCCCAACGGACCTGACGAGGTGGGAGAAACGAGACCGGACATACCCACACCTCCGAATGGGTATGATGTGATATTTCATGTAGGTGTGGCAGGGAGGGGGCCGCTTAGGATGGAAAGGCTCGGACACAAGTTGGGATATCATATGAAGGACGCCTCGGGAAAGTTGGCGCCGATTGTTCAGGCATCGCCGAAGGATAATGCTGCAGCTGCAGCAGGTGCAGATGCAGATGAAGAGGGCGCAGATGATAGGCTCCTTGCGGAGAATATTGAGCGAGAGAGGTTGGGGATGGAGATTGTACCCCCTGAGCCCCACAGCGGCGAGACGTCTGCAAGGCCGTCAAGAGGTTTCGGAGTTGGGTACGATACGTTCCCAGATGAGCTGATGACAGATATCGACGTTTTGAGAATGGTCCAAGACCTGAAGCGGTGCGGAACTGAGGTATTTTTTGTTTTTATATCTGGCGTTGAACGGTACCCTGAAATTAAAAATTTACAGCAAATCTACACATCTATGGATGCAGGGCACTATCTCTCCGATTATATGTACTATTGTTCCCTCGCTGAGTCTAGACGACACGTCAAGCCCTACGAGAAGAAACGGTGCACTCAAGTGTTGTTCATGCATTGCGGTCCGGTGGGGCAACCGCTCAGCTCAGACGACGTTACGGAAGCGTTAAAGCGGCTCCTCGTCTGGGTGTGCAATGAGATAATTAAAATGGATAATGCCGACGTTGATGCCGCTCCTGGTGCACCTGGTGCTCCGAGGGCGGTCAAGCCGACGCCAGGTGGATCTGAGAAACCGCCAGGATCAAGCAGTTTTAAACATAATCCGTTACCGCCCAAGTCGACTTTGCCGGATGGAAAGGGTAAGCAGGATGCTGGAAAGGCGAGGCAGATTAAATCACTAGGATGAGCTTGGTAGTACGAGGGACTTGCAGGTAACATACAAATGTACAATACCATCGAACGAACGTGTTTCTGATATCACCTCTGAACAAACTGAAGCGGAATCTGGTCAAATCGTTCACATCAAGACAACGTGGCAAACTAGAAGGATCACGCCGCTGAGCATACGTTAAAGGCATATATATTCCGATATTCACGATATTCACAGATTCCATTGTGATGCTCTGTAGATGGAACACACAACACATAAACCTCGTTCTATAAATAGAACTCGGAATAAACGAGATTTTCGTGCTCTTGGTGAGTCCATAGGGTTTCAAGCCCGGGGCCCACGACAAGGGAAGCACGAGGAAAAATGGGCAACGCCAAGTGCGGGCCCGACTCTACCATCCCATGGGAAAATAAAACACATACTTTGTAGAGGAGCGGGCGAGGGCAGGAGGGATCTAAAAACGCTAAGCAGGGGGTATAACAGTGAGCTTTTGCTTTTAAATTAATTTTAATGTCAGCCTCACAAACGGAAAAGAAGAAGAACTGGGAAGAGGAAAGGAGAAACGTACCAAAGCTACCTTCAATAGAAGGTAGCCGCCGCCATCTTCAAGGTCCACATGTCGGCCAACTCTTGCAAACCTTCGCGAGTGACATCACCAAACCGAGCAGCTGCCGCCTTGGCCTTGACCGACTTGTGTTCGAGAGGTGGAGGGCCAGAAACGGTGACACCCCTCCGCGGGGTCGGCGGGTAGAAGTACCTAGATTTCCTGCGTTCCCGAAGCATGCGCCGTTCCGCCTTTTTGATTTTCGCGAGCTCAAGTGGGCCAGGGGCTGGTCGGTTGATAAAGAGGTCCTCGGTAAAGTCTGGGGTAAAGGTATCGATAAGGATGGAGTTTTCGAAGAAGTAGGTTTCGGGAGGGTAGGGAGGGAGTGTGGTGTCGACGCCAGCGCCGACGTATTCGGAGGTAGGAATGGGGTAGGAGATGGTGTATGTGTGCATGTGTGATATAGCTGTCTGGGCTAGTATATGAATGCGAGTGTAAAGAAGATGGGGGTTATTGGGAGGAGCGGAAGCGGGGGTTGACGCCTTATAACCCTAAATGCACAAATAACGCGTACTAGGGGGTTGGAATAGGAGTTGTTTGTCACCCTCGCCACCCTTCCGTTTCCGGTACATCATGATACCTGCAAATCTTGGCGTAAGTTACGTGGAGATCTGCACCGCATTGTACCCGATGATATTAATAACACCAGACCCAATTCTCCCTCAAATAAACCAGGCCACCTCTCTATAGCTTCTTCGCTATCACTTTCTTGCCAACATAAATTTGCTTTGCTACCAAATCTACAAACAACTAGCGATCTGACCTGATTTGCTCTTTATCCCACGTATACATCCTCGCAAGACATTATCATTCATTATGGTAATCCAAATTCCTCCGTGGAAGATATTCCAAGGATGGGGTCGACGAGGGTAAGTGACAATTTGCAGTAGAATTCATCCCTATAACAAATTGTCAGGAACACAACCAACAAATTAGCTCATGCAACCGACCCTCTGGCAAATCATGTAGGTGGTGGCACTAAAACTGGTTAATGCCTCTCACAGAAAGCCAGACGTTGGATGATCACTTATGTGTAAAAGCATTAACAAGACTCAGGGCTGAGATCCGAACGGAGAGCGCGAGTGGACTTGAACCTGTTCAACGTCTTGTCGATACGCTACAAAGCGCCATAAAAAATCCTGCAAATCTATCATTGCCGTGCAAGCTTTGTCGCGATATTGCACCTGTAATCAATAAGTATGTGCCCGTCCTTCTGAATCATTGCGACATCTGACCTGTACGCGGACTCAGGATTGTAGAGGGCGTGAAGAACTTAGAGAGAGCCGAGCGTTCGGTTGAGAGACTTTGCCACGAGGTCCTGATGTCACTACTAGTAGAGGTACGAGTCTTCGTGTCGACCGGAAAACATGGTGACAATCCGTTGTGCTAGGTATCGCCAACCTCTCACCAGCAAGTGGGCCCAACGGTATCTAGATTACCTCCTCCACGTGCATCTCAAGCACCCGGAGAATCGGGAGGTGGAAGCATTTTAGGAGGTGCAAGTAACGTCCAAGTCGGAGAAGCAAGCTTCACCAATGTCAATGGTAATTCTGAGTCGACAATAATTAACAATATGATCGTTAATGTTATGGAGCGGCACAACCAACCATACTTATTCCTGTTGGGGCTTCTATATCTGTTAACGCGACAGGGGCCGCAGCTAGAAGGGAATCGGCGGCAGACATGAGACTGCTCAGGTGCAGGCTGGCTTGCGAGGTGTTAATGGTCATGAACAAAGTATACCTATTTTTTCGGCGTCCTTCCAATGTTGTAACGACTGATTCCAAGAGTGATGGGAGTACAGAGATGGAATACCCGTACTATGGGGTAAAATGGGTCGGATCTGTATGTAACCACTGATATGCGTGTGAAGACTCAAGAAGCAGGTGTTTGTTTGCACTTATTTACAGCCACGCGATGATTCAACATCATCTACTTAGGCTTATGTACCAAAAAGAAAAACTTATCATGAGGCATAGACCGATTTTTCATCGTATTGAAGACGCTTATGCGATTCTCATGTGTCGAGAAATGAGAATCCAATTGTTATTTGTCGGATCATGTGGCTGAACATGAGAGGAGTTACCAAAAGAGGCTAAACGCCTCGTGTTGTTCTGCGCTCTTCCACGAGTCAGCGCACCCGGATACCCACAGACCTTCTCCTTCCCTGAGATACCTCTCATTCTTCCGGTACCAATATCATGGCGAACAGAAACACCAGCACTTTTTCGCCCCCTCCAAAGTATGTTATCTTGTTGATCCGGATGTTTTTGCCACAATCTGGGTCTCTTGGACATGTTACGATCGTCTCCCACAGGTACATCAATGATTTCAGCAAAGCATTAGCAAGTGAAGTGAGGATTCTACTTGCAGAAGTGGGAAAGCTGAGGGATGAAAGACGGCAATTGCAATAGTACGTTAAAAAAAACTCTTATCTTGGGGTACATTAACGACTAATGTCCCCGTTCTCCGTTTCCATAGCGAGATCGCAGAACTGATGGCGGTAAAGTCGAAACACGGAGCAGGAGGCGAGTATTCTCCAGACTGGCAACCACCACCAAAGGTATGTTATATGCGCGATCATACAGCGCTCACCTTTCGGCTCATCTCTACCGCGAACAACAACAGGCCATAGAAGGCCCGCCCGAAGAGGCGCCTCCACCACCTGCAGAAGAACAAGTGCAAGCACGACCTGGCTGGCGTGTGATCAATAAACGGAAACCCAGAGCCATCACCGCTGGGCCAGCTGCACACACAGCACGGGTTCCTGCACCCGTCGCAGCTCCTACACCGGAACCGACCAGACCTGAACTCCCAGCTTGGGCGCAATGGAGACGTATGTCTTCTTTATCGAAGTATCCAAAGCTTTGTTCGGCTGATCTCGTTCTTTTACTCGTTTTGCGACGATAAGCGAATCCGTTGTTAGCTCCTACGCCTGTCGCGGCGGCTTTGCCCGTACTTCAGTCTCCTGCTCCTAAACCTGGTCTTTTCGGTGAGTGGTCTTTGCGTGAAATGTCCTTTTGCTCAATGTATGCGCTTGTGATGATAGGTCCTCCCACACCTCCGCCAAAATAATTGTATGCTATGATCAAATCGGATCGTCTCTCCGCACAAGTTATGGAAAGAACAAGCGGTGCAACTACTTGCACATTATCGTCGTGATTTGTACTATGCTCTCATCGAACTCTTTTTTTCGTTTTCATGTCGTCCGTTTCCTCAAATAGTTTGATCGCCTATGAACGTCATCATCTAATAACTTATTTGCCTCTATGCTCCGCCGAAATATACATCTTCGTGTAATATATACTGTCCAATTTGGGGGACTGCAGTGCAGTCAGCAGACTCCTACCCAGTCCCACGGTCAGAATTCTATGCTAAACTTATCGTCAAGTGTGTGAACCGAGGGACTGGGTAGGAGTCTGTGCAGTCAGCAAAATTTTTACTTACCCCAGACGCCTCAACACAGCCACTGATGCATGGCCCTTTTTTACCAACAAGACTATGTACTACATAGTACTCCTGAGAGTACTCGAAATCCATGCCCCCGCATCCGTAAACCCAAGCTCACACGGCCACACCAGAGTCATGTTGGGTGAAACGTTCAAGCTTCAACTTGACACATTCAGCAGGTGCTCTGGCGGACGCCATCGAACAAACATCGATGCGAGGCTGCGTCACTAGTCTTGCTCTATTGCATCTCGATCGATCGCGATTGTTTAATATGACGTCACGCGTCATCCAACTGTCTCGTCGTTCTGTCGCTTGGTCTGTTGCACGAACGAATCCTACTGTCTGAACACTTAATACTTCAAGTTCGCGATATGCTTTCTCCAGAAAGGGATGAGCCCAAGCCGTTCCGACATCTCGATCCCTATCCGGTCAACGATCGGAGTTTTGTCATGTTTTGGAGGCTGACACAGTTGCTTTTTTCTTCTCAACCTTCACCTTTATTCCGACCCAAGCATCTTTTACCCAACAACTTAACAACAATGCGTCGTAACTATATCCTGCTTCCTGAGAACATCCAACGTCGACCTCTCCCTGGTCATCATCACCGTCCTAAGAAGGACGAGAAGGTCTCTGAGACCTTCACGCCAGTTTCCAGGGCTGGTCCCGGGCGAGGCCAAAGTCAAGACGGTCGTGGCCAACAACGCCAAGAAAGATGAAGAGAGGTGAAATCATTTGTATCATCTCGCTATCATCGAAATTAAATATCTGTCTTCCAGGAGCGACTTGAAGCTTTTCAACTTTATCAAGAAGTTGAACAAGGTTTTGGCTGCCCGCCGTAAGTGTATCTCAACTCAGATTTTTGGTTTTGACGATGGTGCCAGCCACCCGTCCTGGCGGCGAGCAGACGAAGGTCGAGTCATCCACCTCCGAAGTCGTCAATGTGCGCCTTGTTAAACGTGCAAGGTCAAATGCAGTAGCTAGCTCTCCACGGGTGAAGCTAGAGGACATGCCTCGACAACCGAGCATTGTCGATTCAGCGGAGGATATTGTTAACTTGGTAGGCAATGCAGACTCGGCTCGCGCATATGAAAGTGCCCGATTCCACCACCGATGTATCGGGCTGTACAGCACCTAGAACATCAGTATTTAGTTGACCAGGACCAGTGACTTCGGCCCCCCATTCACGCATATCCCATCGATCAGCCATTCCAGCAAAAACATTTCGTCGTGAATCAAATATTTCCTTCGCATATGCCTTTCAAGTCAATGATTACCCGGTCATTGGGGAGTACTTCCCAGAGGTTCCGCCCTCTGATATCGGCCATGGCATTCACGTGCAGGTGGATGTTCCTATTTCCACTACTGCCTCAGCAACATGGATGCGATGAGAGCTACAACGTTACTGAAAACAGGAGCGAAAGGATTGGGTGACAGCGACAGCAAACGAGCTACAACGTGTGAAAACATGCGAGTGAATGAAGAGAATGTTTTGAGTTCAGGTGGCCATTGCAGCTCCTCCAGCGGCGGCAGACATTAGTACGCCTCATTGGCCAAACCATTCAACCAGAACCTCGTGCATCACTCTGAAACACTCACTCGACTCGAGGCACTTACTCGGCACCGAACATGGACACGCCAACAAACGCCCCAACAACTCGATGCCACAAAGCGTATGGCACTCTTTCCTGAAACGGCCGAAGTCATTTATATTGATGGCACTATATGGGTGGTACGTTCCCCGCATATAGCTAATCGGCCAGTTATTCTGATCGGCTAATGCCCGTAGTGCGGCTAGAAGGAAAACTATGCGTTTTCCCCGGCATACCGTCCCTGTGTGTTAACGGGACTTACGCCTTACTCCCTCCTCTCCATGAACGTCCAACGCGCATACAGGTGTTTACCGAGTAAGCTTTACCTTTCGCCACCTATACCCCATTTTTACCCCTTCTCCCCACCCGCACAGACGCACAGAATCCATGATCGCACAATACCTCACCACACTCCAAAACAAACTCAAACCTCGGGGAATCCAAATCGGTTCATATCCCGTATTGGGCAAAGGAGTATTCGTCAGTATCATAGGACGTGCCTCGTCGTCGTCAGGCCCTTCCTCCTCCACCTCAAGTCCAAGTCCAAGTCAAGTCCTAACACGCTCTTCAGAGACATCGCCAATATCGCAGCCTTCATCCACAATGTCGACTATATCCTCAATACATGGTGATGACCCCTCAATTGACAATGTCCCGTACGCAATCAATACTGACGGAGGTCGTCAACACCACCACTATCATCCGCCGCCATTGCCGTTGATGGAGATTGCGAGAGAAGTAGAGTTGGAGATTGCTGGTCAGGTCGTTAATGGAGAAGAGGTTGTGAGGTGTAGAGAAGAGGGTGGATCGTTTCTCTCAAGAACCAGAACAGGTGCATATGGCAAAGTATTAGTGTCTAGCATTCTTTGGTTACATGTTCGTTCCTGTATTATTATACTTTCTACGTTAGTTTCGAATGTGTTTATGAGTTGGAACAAAAAAAGGACTAGTATACTTGAGAAGAGCCGTTTGTTCCTTCTCATTTCAACTTTGCCTCGATTGAAGCAAGCAGATTCGTCATTGCCGTAGGAAAATCAACCCACACCTTTGACAGGTCACGTTCTTGAGAGTAATCCGCAGTGATGACCCTGAGATTGGTCCACGCCTTCTGCAATTCGTCGTCAAAGCCCAACTCCCTGGATTTGATGCTGTACCCCAGACGATTGACACAGTCGCATATAGCCGGCACATATAGCCTGCGATTGTGATTGTCGAGCTTGCTGACACCGCCGACCGAATTGACATGGTCAACGTATGTGACCAGGTCCTTGCAAACCTGTTCCATCTCCCGGAGACGCTCTAGGAGCGGCTGTTAACAACTACATACTGTTCATCGAGAGAGCTCACCTTTGATCTCGTCTGACGACGGCAACATTGTTTCTGTAGGCTTGCCGCAGTGAGGATGAATCGGGACCCAGGACCTCTTGATCCACTTCGAAAGGTCGTCAGGCGGGCACACCGAGAGATGGATGACCCTATTTAATGCGCTCTCAAGGTCCGTCAGGACCCCGCAGATCTCTTCGCGCTTGTCTGCGCACTTGTCCCAGTCGAGATCAGAAATGAAGAGTGCGATGTTGATATCGCTGTCTGGGTGTGCGGTGCCTTTGGCATAGGAGCCGTAGAGGTAGGCGGACGTGATAGACGGATAGGTTTGAATGATGGACGAAGCGGTGGTGAGGATGTCGATTTGTGCGAGGACCAGTCCGGGGGCAAGAGAAGTGAGGGGGAGAGTAGCGTTTGGCATCCTACGGTTGTGTGACTCGTTTCACAGTGATGTATGTCTCACTGATTCTATTATTTCTCACGATTCGCGGTCACGTGGAGTGCTATCATAGAGGCACGCGTCAACCGTCGTTACTTTACTAGAGTAATGTCGTTGTTGCCAAACAAGAACATAGGTGAATATACAGTAGGAAACGTCATAATGCATAAGGTCATACTGAATAAACCTCATCATGCATAGGATTTTTCTTTGTACGAGCTCACCATTGTCGCTATGCTACGGCATCCCATAATGAATAAACCTCATAATGCATAGCCTCTTTTACTGTCCGAACGGTATGCATTATGAGGTTTCTTACTGTACATCTTTGTGGAATATATACTGTCCAATTTGGGGGATTGCAGTGCAGTCAGCAAAAATTTTACTTACCCCAGACGCCTCAACACAGCCACTGATGCATGGCCTTTTTTACCAACAAGACTATACTCCTGAAGCTGAGAGTACTCAAAATCCATGCCCCCGCATCCGTAAACCCAAGCTCACACGGCCACACCAGAGTCATGTTGGGTGAAACGCTCAAGCTTCAACTTCACACATTCAGCAGGTGCTCTGGCAGGCGCCATCGAACAGTTGAACATCGATGTGAGCCTGCGTCAGTGTAGTCTTGCTCTATTGCATCTCGATCGATCGCGATTGTTTAACATGACGTCACGCGTCATCCAACGCGTCTCGTCATTCTGTCGCTTGGTCTGTTGCACAAACGAATCTGTCTGAACACTTAATAATTCAGGCTCGCGATATGCTTTCTCCAGAAAAGGACGAGCCTCAAGCCGTTCCGACATCTCGATCCCTATCCGGTCAACGATCGGAGTTTTGTCATGTTTTGGAGGCTGACACTCTCAATGTCATATTTAATTCCTCGGCCCCAGCTTTGCTTTTTTCTTCTCAACCTTCGCCTTTATTCCAACCCAAGCATCTTTTACCCAACAACTTAACAACTTAACAACAATGCGTCGTAACTATATCCTGCTTCCTGAGAACATTCAATGTCGACCTCTCCCTCATCATCGTCACCGTCCTAAGAAGGACGAGAAGGTCTCTGAGACCTTCACGCCAGTTTCCAGGGCTGGTCCCGGGCGAGGCCAAAGTCAAGACGGTCGTGGCCAACAACGCCAAGAAAGATGAAGAGAGGTGAAATCATTTGTATCATCTCGCTATCATCGAAATTAAATATCTGTCTTCCAGGAGCGACTTGAAGCTTTCAACTTTATCAAGAAGTTGAACAAGGTTTTGGCTGCCCGCAGTAAGTGTATCTCAACTCAGATTTTTGGTTTTGACAATGGTGCCAGCCACCCGTCCTGGCGGAGAGCAGACAAAGGTTGAGGTTACCCTGAAGCTGACAGCGACAAACGAGGAAGATGCTTCTGGGAGTCTGCCCTCGCAACTGCCACAGAAATGGCGGGTGGCGGACAGTCCCAAGTCATCCACCTCCGAAGTCATCAATGTGAGCGTCCAAGGTCAAATGCAATATCGAGCTCTTCACGGGCGAAGCTAGAGGACATGCCTCGACCATCAAGCATTGTCGATTCAACGGAGGACACTGTTAACCTGGTCGGCAATGTTAATGCGGACTCGGCTCGGGCATATGACAGTGCCCGCCAGAGTTTCACGGAAGAACATTTCCATCACCACGAGCCTGTGACCGCCACCAATACTGTTCAACAGCATGGACCATTTCTCGAACACGCTGTCCATGACATCGTCCCACCAGCCTTTCCTGATTCATCCTGCAACACACCAATACGCTGTCCATGTTATCGTCCTACCAGCCTTTCCTGATCATCATGCAACACATCAACTCCCCAATCAGCCGAAGGCCCGGCCCGAATTTCATCTTTCCTGAACACGACGCGCCAAACTGGCCTGTTGAGCCGTTCTGGTTGAACGCCGATCCTACTCCAGGCTTCCCTCTGCACAATGGCTTTAAGACACGAAACGATGAAAACTTTGAGCTGGGCCGTGTCGCTATCGCATGTGCGTACGCAGGAATGGGCGAGCCTATGGAAATTTATCCGGAATCATTCCCAACGACACTTATGCGGACTTGAATTTGATACGTGTAGCAATCGCCTGTGCCTATGCAGGTATGGATGAGCCTATGGACACTATCCTGGACGATACTCGAGGGTCACTTTTCGATTTTGTATGCCGGGTGCTGCAAATGTTCGACCAACCTGGCTTCGCTCAATACGTTCCTTCTCAACAGGCACCATTCGCCGCAATCCGGACAGTTTCGATCGATTGCGGAATTCTCATGGATGTGTGTTGTGCCTGGCGTTGACGGGACCTCAGCACACCCTTCGATACGCTTTTCTCTTAACTCTCGGTTTGGCAGGGGAGTTTGGGGGATCTGATGATTTTGCAGTCTCTCATTTGAAATTTGTTCCTTCAGGGGTTGTACCTGATCTAGCCCGTCGGTCGATACTCAGAATTTATACAAAAAGGCCGGAGTACTTTATGTAGAAACACCTCTCCTATCCTACTATCCCATCTCTGAAGCAAATCCCCTCGTATATCTTCATGCTAAATTTCATCGACTTTTTCTTTGTCTTTGTCTTCTTCTTTGTCTTATTCGGGTTCCCGGGTCTACGATATCCAGATACCGAGTGCCCTGTTACCCAGTCTAAATCTACCACGTCATCGCAATGTCCGATGATTCCCAAAGTATGTATCCGTCATTTCCCTTTTTTCTGATCGCACATAACGTGCTGTTAGTGGGATCCATGTGATGCAGCGCATCCTTCGAAGCAGACAGCTGCACCTTCGTGGGAGATGTTGCAGTGGGCGTTCTAAACCGATCAATCTACCAACGTCGCTCGCGCATTTATACGTATCAAGAGTGCAGAGGGGTGTCAGTGTGCTTCTGGAGGGTGTATTGTGGACGAAGTGGGCTTCAGCAGGTTTAGTTTGGAGTCGGGACATCAGCTCAGCAACATCGAATATTGACAATTGACGCACTCACTGCAACAGGCCTGTACAACCCTTTGACATGCTTACCCATCCCTCGTTACTGGTTACCATTGTACCCTCAACACACACGCAGGCTGCCATTGTCCCCTCTTCGGAACACTTGCCGAAGATGTGCCAGCGTCGCGGTTGCCATTGACATAACGTGTTCAGCACGCATCATTTTTCTATTTTCTTTTCTCATCTCATCTCTATAGACTATAAGTCATAGTTAGCACTTGTGTCTTCAGGACTTACAGACCTTAGATCCGACGCCTTCTTCAGAGAGACGGAGGTTTCGTGATGAATGCTGGTTATATTAGGACGCCGGAATTTTCCGACCAAACCACTGCAACAGCCCATTTCGCCTCTTCATCATGATGTCGTCCCAATCAGTCGCCCGATACCAAACCTTCAAAGACTGCCTCGCACAGAGTCTATTAGCGCGCCTAGGTGGCAGCGACGAAAACTCCGATCTTGATGAATTTTCTTTATATCTTTCGTCAGAGTCCTGGCCTATCCTTCCATCCTCTCTTCAAAACGCAACATATGAATCAAGGAGCTCTGTTCCAGATCCTGATGCTCTTCCCTTGACATCTCTCCCTAACTCTTTCATCGACACGTTGATGGCATATGGCATCACTTCAGATGTTGATGAATCCATCTTGTTTCTCAGACGCGTTCTCGTCCATTATATAGATGAAGCGTGTGCTGCACCACCCGTTTGGTCTTCAACAAGAACTACAGAATGTGAAATATGTGAAAGAGAAGTACCGGTGACGTATCATCATTTGATACCACGGTCGACCCACGCTAAAGTCCTCAAGAGGAGGTGGCATCCTGAAAGCATGTTGAACTCCGTAGCGTGGTTGTGCAGGTAAGCTACTGCTTTTGTTGGAACCTAATCAAGTCTTCTTATTATCATAGGCAATGTCATAGCGTCGTTCACCGCGTCACAACGAACGAAGATCTCGCACAGAACTTTTATACAGTTGAATTGCTGCTCCAGCGGGAAGACATTCAGCGATGGAGGAAGTACGCTTCGAAACAACGCTTTGGGATAAGATGGAGCAGTCGGCGGCCTGATGTCGACGATAAATCCGAGTCATGAACGTTCAACAGTGTTATATATATAACCCGGATACCAATGCAGTATTTACTCCTTGAGAAGCTAAGGTCGGTGAGCTGGAAATGACTTGACGGTGCGCCAAAGGAGTCATTGATGGTAGCCACGGAGGAAGCCACTCTTCCGTTGCTCTTCCGGTAAGAACCGTTTCTTAACTTGATCCCAAAAAACATCAGCGTGCCTCGTGTAGACCATAATCGAAGTGATTCTGATTCAACGGTGAGTGAGCATTGTATTCAATTACCAGCCCTGCCACATGAGAAAGTATGTTTACGAAATGCTGGTCAAAAACTGCACCACTCTTATCAGATACCATTCTAAACAGCAACATTTGTTGTATCCAATCTATCTCCAATTCTATGGAGCATGACGATCCTTATTAGTATACATGTCAACGTTGGCTTTTCAAGTACGTACGTACGTTGGCCTTGCATAGATAATGCTGGAGCTTTTCAATGCCAGGCTTCCAGGACCAGCGACTTCGGCCCCCCATTCACGCATATCCCATCGATCAGCCGTTCCAGCAAGAACGTTTCGTAGTGAATCAAATATTTCCTCCGCATATGCCTGTTCAAGTCAATGATTACCCGGTCATTGGGGAGTATTTCCAAGAGGTTCCGCCCTTTGATATCGGCCATGGCATTCACGTGCAGGTGGATGATGTTCCTATTCCACTACTACCTATCATTCACGACCAGCCCATCGATTGGCAATTCGAGCTGCACCATCTCATTCACGAGGAGCTCACAAATCAACGGCATTTTCTACCTGTTGTAACCGAAATAGCTGGCGACAATGAAAGAACGACATATGATGCAGTGGGCGAAGAAGAACAACTAGCTCATCGCTGGCCTTTCTTGGATGCCGAAGCTGGAGAACCTGATCAGGCGATGTCATTCAATGAAAATATGAAGCTCTGTACACTCGTTATCGTTGTTGTATTGCGAAGGATCCTGTGCAATCCAGCCCAGTGAGTCCAAGCGTCAACGCAAAGCATTCACTTCAAGTGAGGATCCTCGTTCAAGATACGGTAAAGATTCACGCTCAGATTCCATAAATTACATTGGTCACGCCGTATAAGTACATAATTGACTTATTTATACTCTGGCAATTCTTAACGTTATGACCCCAAAAATGCCTCTTTCAATGCCTCTCCAGCATCCTGCACCAACCTCTTTCCAGCACTCAGCACATCATCCAGACTGGCAAACATGTGTGGCACCTTCTCATAACAAACCACCTTCACATTTACCCCTGCTGATTCCAGTTTCTCGGCATACTTCTCTGCTTCATCCTTCAGAATATCCACCTCAGCTACCGCCACCCAAGTCTTGGGCGCACCGCTCAGCACATCTTCAGGTGCCAATAGTGGTGAAACGAGCCAGTCAGAACGCTTAGCCTCATCCGGGAGGTAGTTATGCCGGAACCACAGCATTGCTTTTGCGGTCCGCAAAGGCGCATGCTCGTACGTCTTCCAGGAGGCATGCGGGGATGTGACCGTTGAAGTGTTGTCTGTGATGGGCACAACGAGGAGTTGAAAGATAAGCGGATGGGGAAGAGGCGGGGTGATGGTGGGGGCTTTAAGTGCAAGGGCAGCAGCTAGATTCCCTCCTCTGTAAAGACGAATTTTAATTCAGAAATAAGGGCGGTGGAAAGGGATTGAGTAGCGTACTCTGCCGTTCCTCCGACGGCGATACGGGTCATATCGACGTTGAGTTTATCCTTTCCGTGTTTCACGACCCACTGGAGAGAGTCGATGGCGTCTTCGACTGCAGCTGGGTAGGGATGTTCAGGCGCAAGGCGATAGTTGACAGACATGACAACGCAGTTCGCGTCTGGGCAATTCATACAATTCGTTAATAACGCTTCCACACAAAGTCACAAACAATACTTACTAAGGCACATCCGGGTTGCGAATGAGGCATCTGAGTCTATTCTCCCGAACATCCACCCGCCTGTTCGCATATCAATAAGAATGAAAAGGTGCGATGGATGCGAGGTATTCACCTCCATGGAACGTAATGAATAATGGCCAACCGGACTGTGGCTTCTCCCCTGGTGGTGTATACGTTCTGCAGTCAGTGTTCGTGAGCTCATAATCCTGGATCTTTCCCACTTCTAGTGGTTTAGTGGTTCCTGGTAGTTTTGGCCCGCGAAACGCAGGGTTCCAAGGAATAGTATAGACAGGCGGTAGATATTGAAAGGTCGCATTGTGAAATTCAATATATTCGGGATCTAGCTTTAAAATGACAGAGGGGTGGAGGGGCTGAGAGGGAAGAGCCTTGGTTTTACTCTGCGGTTCTGAGTCTTCTGACATAGTTACCGAGTTGGTAGCGGAGTCAAACTTCATAGGAGGGGTAACTTATATATATGCTTCAGCCAGCATCAGAGCTATCCTATAACATGAGAAGAATTTTTCCATTTATGGCGTCGACAAATGGAGGTATCTCACCTGAGCGACAAATGGAGAAGGTGAATGACAGATTGACAGTTCTGGCCGACTTAATGGCCATCTTACGCCAATGGAGCTGAAGCGTTGAGGCTGAAACAAGTTAGGCCTATCCGGGAACTGTTGAACAGCCAAAACGCCGAGTTGTGCCCGTGGTTACACTAACGCGCCTCCACGTCACGTGCTGTACTTCCCACCGCTTGTTTCTTTTATTCTTCTTCAATGAAATATGGATTGCCGTGTCAGTGATCGGAAAATGTGGCTCTCGAATGGACCGGAAGACCATTTTTATACTGGTTTAGCTTATACCTGCGATCAAGTGAATAGAACGCTTTTACTCGCTTTTTTGCTGTGACCAAAAAACGTTTTAGAGTACTACTACACACTGGGATTTGTGCTCGCTTTAGTCGCTTATAAACCTGCAGGCACCACATTGGTGATATTTATGACTGCCCCGTTGCTGTTCAACGCAGCCTCGATAAATGCGACGTCCTTCAAAGCTCCAGCCGGATCGCCTAATCCAAGCTCGTCCTTCCCCTCCACCGCTTTCAGGAAATTTACTAATTCAGCGGTGACGCCATTAAAGGCCTCTTCAATAACCTCTTCCGTCTCTTCGTCTGAATTTTCAGATTTCCTCGTCACGATCTTGAGTTTGACTCCTCGTTTTTCTGTACCTTTGGTGATGGATAACCACCCTTTAGTACCAGTGAAAATGAAATCCTCCGATGAAGCTGCAGACTTGGTCGGCCAGGCGAATGTAAAGGATGCCGTCCCGTGTATTTGAGGTCCAGCCTTGACAATAGCGTGGAAGGAGTCGTGAGGAGCAAGATATTCCTTGTTCAACGACGCGAAACTGGAAATATGCGTGATTGCGGAAGGAAGTACAATCCGGATAACGGCGGCGGCGTGCTGTATGCGAGGTGTTCATTGGCGCAGACGAGGTGAGGAAAAGAGTATTAAAATGTAAGGAACGATTCAACTTCTCACGAGCTTGAAATAACTCACTACACCGCCATCAAGCTATCATTAAAATCCATCTGTCACCAAGCCAATTCGGCAAGAACCGGACTAGGAACGTACCAAAAATCCACCTTGATACTGGTAAATTCTGCATTTAGCGCGGCGATCGACGGGTATGAAAGAAAATGATCGACTCACGTCAGGCACCGTCCTCCAAGGCGTTTTATAGTACTTCGATTCCTGGGTGACATGGGCCTCGATCACAGCTTTGAACTGAATCAGGTCCCCAATTCTTCCTTCCCTTACCAGTTCCGCGGCTTTCCGATACCCAGGCTCCGCCTCGAAGTTCTCCGCCACTTTCCAGATCAATCCTCTCGGCTTGTACTTGTCATTATAAGCTCTTATCAGCTCAATACCCTGTTTAACGTCAGCGGCGACAGGCTTTTCGCTCAGTACATGTTTGCCCGCTCCTAGTACCTTGAGGATGATTTTTGGTTGAAGAGTGATAGGTAGAACAACGATCACGGCTTGGATGTCGGATCTCGCGAGGAGCGCGTCGAGATTGCAAGATTCGTCGCCGCTATCATGGTATACTGTCGGAGACGGAGCAAGCCTGGGCTTGAGAGCTTGGGTAGCTTTAGAACTCAGTTCTTGGGCACTTTTTTCTGAACGCGAGTACACGGCTTTGAGATGATAATGAGGGTGTTGGACAAACGCTGCAGATATGGCTGGTATCCAGGCTGATGGATGGGTTCAGTGATTCGGTAAGTCGCTGCCCATGGTTGATGCGATAGTTGAATGTTCACCTTCCGTAGCAAAGATACCAGCACCGAGAATGGCGAGCCCGATCTGAGGCGACGAGGACATTTTTGCGATCTGGTTGATATCCGTCGAAGACCCGCCTGTTATATATATACTGCAAGAACACTCTGCTCTATCCCTATCTATAGGCTGTTCATATGGTCGTGCATTCTTTTAGCCTTCCTATTATTGGCAATCTGTCAATATCGGAACAATGTCGGCAATTTCATTTCTTGTAGTTCCTACTTACTCCTGATTGATATTGGAGGCGGTCCTCCGAGTCAAGATATTTCCGTCTTTGAGCTTCAGAGTCCCGCCATCTCATAAATCAATGCAGCTTGTCCATTCCGGACAGAAGAATTTTTTCCCACAGCAGAGGCGGCCGACATTACCCTGCAACGACGGTCGACTGTATCTTGTATGAATCCTACCAAGAGGTTCTCGTTGATCCATTGGCTCTGGTCTCAAAAATCTGAGATCTCAAAAACAGTAATTGACTTGTTTATATTCTGGCGAATTATTTACCCCAAAATGCCTCTCTCAATGCCTCTCCAGCATCCTGCACCATCCTCTTTCCAGCACTCAGCACATTATCCAAAACGGCAAACGCATGCGGAACCTTCTCATAACGAACTACCTTTACACTTACCCCAGCTGATTCCAGCTTCTCGGCATACCTCTCTGCTTCATCCTTCAAAATGTCCAACTCGGCTACCGCCACCCAAGTCTTGGGCGCACCGCTCAGCACGTCTTCAGGTGCCAATAGTGGTGAAGCGAGCCATTCAGAACGCTTAGCCTCGTCCGGGAGGTAGCTATGCCGTGCCCACAGCATTGCCTCGGGAGTCAGAACAGGCGTGTGCTCGTTCGTTTTCCAAGAGGCATGCGGGGATGGAGAGGTGGCTGTTGAAGTGTTGTCTGTGATGGGCACAACGAGGATTTGAAAGATAAGCGGATGGGGAAGAGGCGGGGTGATGGTGGGGGCTTTAAGTGCAAGGGCAGCAGCTAGGTTCCCTCCTCTATAAAGACGGTTTATAAATCAGCAATAAGGACGGTAGAAAGGAATTGAATAGCATACGCTGATATTCCTCCGACGGCAATACGGGACATATCAACGTTGAGTTTATCCTTTCCATGTTTCACGACCCATTGGAGAGAATCAATGGCGTCTTCGACTGCAGCTGGGTAGGGATGTTCAGGCGCATGGCGATAGTTAACAGACATGACAACGCAGTTCGCGTCTGGTAATTCGTACAATTCTTTAATAAGTCTTCAACACTAAGTTACGAATAATGCTTACTGATACACAGCTTGGTTGCGAATGAGGCATCCGAGTCTATTCTTCCAAATACCCACCCGCCTGTTCGCCTATCAACAAGAATGAAAAGGATGATAAATGCGAGGTATTCACCTCCATGAAATACAATGAATAATGGCCAACCCGACTGTGGCTTCTCTCCTGGTGGTGTATACGTTCGGCATTTAGTGTTCGTGAGCTCATAATCCTGGACCTTTCCCACTTCCAGTGATTTAGTGGTTCCTGGGAAGTCTACCTCGCGAAACGCAGGGTTCCATGGAAGAGTACTATACGCATGCGATTGCGGTAGATATTGTAGGTTCTCGTTGTGAAATTCAACATATTCGGGATCTAGCTTTGGAATAAGAGAGGGATGGAGGGGCTGAGAGGGCTTGGTCTGGGGTTCTGACATGGCACTGAGCTGGTAGCGGGGTCAATACGGGGTAACTTATAAGTATATGCTTCCTGAGTCAGCGCTACAGCATCGGAGCCAGTGGTGGCCAGTCATGACCGGAAACGAAGAGTCATGGTCAAATGACCATAACCACAATGACCGGTCAACGAGTTATTATGTCAGTTGATGCCTGTGTTCCGATCAGACAGGTCATGAATGCATGACCATTGACCAGGTCATAACCGGAACCGATGGCTGACTTTCACTCTTTGCAGGGTGTACGATGGCTCCGATCAATATCGATTGTATCTAAATCAGTCCGTTACGGCGTCGGCAAATGGAGGTATCACTGCCTTTGATCTATGCTCTAGGTCCGTACGTCGACCAAGAAGATACAAACTTAGGTCATCCCGTCGAGTCATCCAACTCAGTCGTCAACCACTGCATGTCAACCCAGTGAAAACCCAGGCTATTTGTGCTGATTTGTGTCGATTAGTACATAACAATTTTCGGCCGATTTCTGTCAATTAAATTTGTTTCATCCGGACACTAGACTCGCGTTATTATGAAAGATTTTATATAGATTAAAAACATTTTATTAATTGTCCACCTACTTTGACCAGCACATCAATTACAATTGATCTAATTAATTACAGGTAATTTCTTTTTGATTTGAATCCATTTTTCTTCGCCCGTTTATTTCTCGATTCCCATCTACAGTAGGCGGCTGACATTACCCTGCAACGACGGTCGACTGAATCTTGTATGAATCCTACCAAGAGGTTCGCGTCGATCCACTATGTCAAAAAAATGGCTCTGGTCTCAAAAATCTCAAAAACAGTAATTGGCTTATGTATAAGTACTCTGGCGAATTATTTAAATAACGCTACAACCCCAAAAATGCTTCTCTCAATGCCTCTCCAGCATCCAGCATCAATCTCTTTCCAGCACTCAGCACATTATCCAGACTGATAAACGCATGTGGCACATTCTCATAACGAACTACCTTTACACTTACCCCAGCTGATTCCAGCTTCTCGGCATACCTCTCTGCTTCATCCCTCAGAATATCCAACTCAGCTACCGCCACCCAAGTTTTGGGCGCACCACTCAGCACATCTTCAGGTGCCAATAGTGGTGAAGCGAGCCATTCAGAACGCTTCGCCTCGTCCGGGAGGTAGCTATGCCGGAGCCATAGCATTGCCTCGGAATTCAGAACAGGCGCGTGCTCGTACGTTTTCCAAGAGGCATGCGGGGATGGAGAGGTGGCTGTTGAAGTGTTGTCTGTGACGGGCACAATGAGGAGTTGAAGGATAAGTGGATGGGGAAGAGGCGGAGTGATGGTGGAGGCTTTGAGTGCAAGGACAGCAGCTAGGTTCCCTCCTCTATAAAAGACGAATTTTAAATCAGTAATAACAACAGTGGAATAGCGTACGCTGATATTCCTCCGACGGCAATACGGGTCATATCAACGTTGAGTTTATCCTTTCCATGTTTCACGACCCATTGGAGAGAATCGATGGCGTCTTCGACTGCAGCTGGGTAGGGATGTTCAGGCGCATGACGATACTAGTTAACAGACATGACAATGCAGTTCGCGTCTTAGTAATTCATACAGTTCTTTGATAAGTCTTCAACACTAAGTCACGAATAATGCTTACTGATGCACAGCTTGGTTGCAAATGAGGCATCTGAGTCTATTCTTCCGAACACCCACCCGCCTGTTCGCCTATCAACAAGAATGAAAAGGATAATAAATGCGAGGTATTCACCTCCATGAAATGTGATGAGTAAAGGCCAGCCCCACTGTGGCTTCTCCCCTGGTGGTGTATACGTTCGGCATTTAGCGTTTGTGAGTTCATAATCCTGGACCTTTCCCACTTCCAGTGGTTTAGTGGTTCCTGAGCTTCCTGGGAGGTCTACCTCGCGAAACGCAGGGTTCCAGGGAAGAGTATAGATAGGCGGTATATGTTGTATGTGCTCGTTGTGAAATTCAACATATTTAGGATCTAGCTTTGGAATGAGAGAGGGATGGAGGGGCTGAGAGGGCTTGGTCTGGGGTTCTGACATGGCGCTGAGCTGGCAGCGGGGTCTATGGGGGGGGGGGGGGGGGGTTACCTTATATATGTTTCCTGAGTCTCCATCAGAGCCATCGTACACCCTGCAAAATTAGTCTATTTACGGCGTCGGCAAATGGAGGTATCTCACAGCAAAGACCTATCAGTGCCTTTGATCTAGGTCCGTACGTCGACGGCGGTCACTGCACAAGAAGATACAAACTTAGGTCATCTCGTCGAGTCATCTAACTCAGCTGTCAACGTGTCAACCATGTCAACAGTCAGCGAGTGAACTCTTTAAGATACTTACGTCAATCCCGCTGACATGCATGTGAATAATTTCTCTACAGCGAGTAAACTCTCTGGGACACTTACGTCAATTCCGGCAGATGGGCGAAAGAGCCAGTTTTCAAATTTCTGCACCAGGAGCTGGCTTCGCTATACCTTCCTCCTCAACAGGTCCAATTCGTGGTTCAACCACCGATGTATTAGACTGTCTGTACAGTGCCGGCCGCCCAGAACATCACGAGGACAAGCGGCTTCGACCCCCCAATGGCGGATATCCCATCGGCCAGACGTTCCATCAAGAACATTTCGTCATGAATCATTTGTACCCGGTCATTGAGGAGTATTTCCCAGCCGCTCTGCCCTTTGATATGAACCATAACATGACCTCGATCGGCAATTCGAGCTGTATCGGTTGACACGTCTATCGAGAACAGCTCAGCCATTCTTGAACTCGGAGCGTTGATGCAGAGAAAAGGTGTTGAGGCTTACTTCAATGATGGCATCCACTCAGACGCGAGCATGACTTCAGCATGCAATTCTTGAGCGTATCTACTCCACACAGACATTTCCAAGCCTGTGGTGTGTGAGTAGGCATTGCGCCGGGTGTTTATCGAACGCGTCGCATTGAACGGCACCATCTAAATACTCAACAGAGGTGGCAGAGCAGAACTGAGAAGTAATGCAGTGGAACGAGAGTAACTGGCAGGATTTCTTAGATTGTTGGTGGATGTCAGGCGCTGACTGCAGGGTATTACGTAGTTGTTTTTGTGTTTTTGACGCTTGTAACACACAGCCACGATATGACTCTGTGAGCTCTACTCGTAGTCGCAGCGCCCATTCCCTTACCCGCATGTCAGAATACGTCTACGCTTTGCATGACTTTCATCCAGAGAATGAGGATGAGATAGCTCTTTTGGCGGGCGATCGAATTGAAGTTATCCAAAAGCACGATGAGAATTGGTGGCAGGTGAGTACCAAGCGTCGTGTGCTCTCTGTTCTTGACGAACCCCTTTGCAGGGAAAGAAAGTCGATGGAAAAGTGGGCCTCTTTCCCAAGAGCCACGTAATATCAGCGCTTCTTACACCAGAATATGTCTACGCGACGTATGACTTTTATCCACAACACCGGGACGAGATCCATCTTCGGGCGGGTGACCGCATTGAGGTTGTTCAGAAGTATGATGATAGTTGGTTACAGGTGGGTATTGTCCTCCAAGGCTCTTTTCCGCAACCCGAACTATCATTGTATTCAAACAGGGAAAGAAACTTGACGGTAGCTTTGGCCTGTTTCCGCAGAGCTATACAGTCCCAGCTCCCTTGACACCAGAATACGTATACGCTATATTCGACTTTCACCCTGAATATCAGGACGAGATTTATCTTTCCGCTGGAGACCGCATTGAGGTCGTTCAGAAGTTTAATGATGGTTGGTGCCAGGTGAGGACTGCATACATCGCATATACTGTGTACCCACGATGATTGACCTTCTGGTATTTCAGGGCAAGAACTTTGCTGGCAGATTTGGCTTCTTTCCACAAAACTATACGTCACCAACACCACATAATTCTTGGCATGCTAGCCCTAATCCTTCTATTGGTTGCCGCCCTACCCGACGTGCACAAGCGAAGTTGTAGACGAAACAATACCACTCTTAATTTGCAGACGTTGATACTGCGCTGAGGTGAGGTCATATCCCAATTGGGATCCCCTTAAAACTCAACGCAGGTTCGAGTCAACAGCAAGCGGTCATACTCAAGTCCTATTGGCTAAAGTATCAAGACAGCAGTCCGCTTCAACTGTATGCTATAGTAGTTAGAAATGTCGTGAACAATGGGTTGGAATGAATGAGCCGGTTTCGATGAAATTTTATGGTTGAACCGAGAATAGCTTGGTGCAAATGACAGAGGCCATTTCTTCCACTGCGGCTCGGGACGTTCAACGGCATGTATTGATTCACTTCCAAACGAATGATACATTGTCTCGTCCTAGTAATGGGCAGATGGACACAATCGCCCACCGTGAATCCGAGGTATCTAGTAAATTTGATTCTGATGACTTTAACACGATGTAAGAGAACTTCGTTCGTGCTTCACTTCTTGACTTTCCATTTCTGTTCCCACTGCTCCCGGTATTCCTCCGCCCACTGTGGGGACATGTTTCCGTCAACATCATCACTTGACTCTTGCTGAGAGAGAACATACCAGCATGGACGGGATAAACCTATCGGGTTGAACGGTCCTTCTCTATAACATTTAAAAAAGTTGAGTAATGCGTGTTAGTGACAGACGTGGCAACGACGGACCTCATTCTTTGCACTGACGCTCCAAGTCAGATATGTAACGGCTAGGATTCCAGAAAACGCGATAGCAGTATTGGATAGCCAGTTTTGCGGTCGTGTCCACCAGCCGCCTAATCAATTCGGCATACGTCAGGCAAAAAGGACATGGACTTGTGTTTCAGCGAGTCTTACCAGCTGGAGACCAGACGTATTTCGGATACGGATATCTAGCGCCGCCTCCCTGAACAGAAAGCCATGTCAAATAATGTTGGAAGCAGATTGGAAGAATGAATCCGCTCACCATGTCGAACGTTGGAAAGGATTCGGAAGTAAGCCTAAACCTAACCCTAGCACTTCCGGATATAGTATGAGTCAATAATATCATCTACATCGATATTATGTACTTAGAAGACTATATCGTATCATACAGAAGTAATTGCACATCGACAAAAGATCTATTTGGTCTGTACCACCGAGTACAGGGTCCATCCTACGGCAGAGCCATCTACCCGCGTTACCATTCTAGAGATGGATCAGTTGTCTTATTCTCGACACGAACGTTGATACTGTCACCGTGACTGCACCATTTCTTCACTGCAGAACGGTCTTCGGGGCTGGGTAGTGGATATGCATTTTCGGGAAGGTTGGCAAATGCAACGGGTATCTGCAAGCAGATGCCGCGCTTGCGGTATAGCAACTAAGGTAGCAAGCTGAACGAGGTGAGTACATAACATCCACAACGACGGAAAAGAGTTTTGCCCACTGGATTGAGCAGCCATGACGGCTGCAGAAACAGAAAGTAGTATGATTGAAATGTCCTTTCACAGGAAAGTGGAAGAACAGATGGAAGCAGTAGGATGAAGCCTGAAATAGTACAGAGCTGACTCATAGTTGGTGGAATTAAAGTAGGCATATAGTAGTAATTGACATGAAACAGTGGTGCAGTGGCGGCGTTCGGATAATCGTGTTCTGTGGCGTTCCAACGAATAGGTTAGGGTCCTTTACAGTTGAACAACCGAGTCTCGACTACCCTTTTAAGCCTCTTAGTGGATAGTAGGCGGGGTGGATACAAACAAGTGAGCGAACAAAGATAAGAGACATGCTCGCCTATTTATTTTCAAACTATGAGCAGAAGGAATTCATCCAAGCCCACGCGGCACCATTCTGAATCATCGGTTTTGGCGGGCGCGCCTGCCAGCACCGGTAGTAGATGGAAGTAGTAGAGGGCCCTGGGGCCACGAGAGAGGTGTGACGAAAATGGCAGTAACACCCGTTGCAGAGCAGACGAAAATAAGACACAAGAAATCCGAGTCGGTGCACTTTTCTAGTTTTCCTGGCGGCACTATCTCAATGCAACCGCAGCTCAGGTTCGGCATCCAGCATTGAAACGCATAGTAGACATCGACGTTCCCTCTTTGTTCCTGTTTTAAAGGCCTTCAAACCAACGAGAATGTGCATCAACTCCTCGCATTTGGTTCTCACTGCAAAACTTCCCTATATAAATCACCATGGAAAATGTACGTGATAATCCGAGTGCTGCTATGATATATGTCTGACTAGCAGCATCAAGACACACGCACAAAATATCAAAAACGTCTGCGAAACTCTTCTTTGCCGACTCAACATCCCATATCAGAGAGTTGAAACGGACTCTGCTTTCTACGCAGATTGCCGCGCTGCAGCCGTAGAGCGGGGTATTCCATTGAATGGCGAGAGCAGCCTTGGTCGATGTTTCCACACCGGTGTCGACTTGGCCGCGATCGTCTATGGCCATTTAGAATACGAGACACAGGTATATGTCGCGCTGTGGGGCGCCACTGCTGCTGCATGCGAAGACACTTGCAACAATGACATCGAATTGCTCCAAAATTTCTGTCATCGATATGTCAAGGGCATAAAGCATGGTCACCCAATGGTCGATGCTTACGATTCGCTGTTGCGAGAACTACCAAAGTACTTTGAGCCCTTCGCTGCAGAAACGTTGCTGCAGTCCGGAATGGAATTCTTCGTGGGTTTAGTGTGGGAGTACGAATTGCAGAAGAACCCCGTCAGTGTTGATGGTCAATTTTCCGTGTCTTTTTTTCTGACTCCCGCACAGCCTGAGATCACCTGTGCAAAAGGCTTTCCAGTCTTCATGAAGAACCTGGCTGGTCTTTCAAGAATGTGCGCAATGTTAATCTTCCCGCGTGGTATTTCTCTGAGGTCATATATGGAGGCATGTCGTTTACAGAGCAGGTGAATGATTGCCTAACGCTTCATAGGCCATACCAGATTGCATGACTTACGTCAATGTCATCAAGTGAGTCATCATCGCATAGCTATTAGGCTTCTGATGGCTTACCTTCATTATCCTACAGCGATATCTTCTCCTTGTACAAAGAGGAACTCGCGAACGAGTCCATCAACTTCGTTTCTACCATGGCGAAGAGCAGTGGAAAAACCAAGATAGAGGTCATCCAGCAGCTAGCAGACGAAACAATTGAGACGTGCAACGCGGTCACTTCAGTCCTATCAGAAAGTCCAGAAGCGCTTGATGCGTTCCAGAAATTCATCCGAGGATATGTGTACTTCCATATCGCCAACAAACGGTACAAAATAGCCGACCTTTGGGCAACATGCGTGAAGGAACAATTCGTTACACTGTCGCGTGCAGAACCCGGATCTTGACCCTATATTGTGACGGCCGGAAAGCAAATACTGGCTAGTGGCGCCCAGGTGTTAGGATGGATAGGACTGCCAGGTTTCTGGAATTAAAAAGTCATTCTTGACTTTAATATTTAAACGGTTCTTTTATATACCAGCACTAGTGTATTCACGTCGTAATCCCAAGAGCATGAGCGTGTATTTGAATGTTGTCGCGTAGGAACAGTATTGGTACCTGCGGAACCAAGAAGAAGGGTAATCGTTCGAGTACAATGATCAATTTGAATGTGGCTTTATTGTTGTTCTTGCGACTCGTGAGCACTATTTTAGTGAAAAACTGCCCAAGACTGCATAGAAGAGACTGAGAGTGATACATTGAGCAAACTTGGCGTCGAGAAGATCCCTGTGCGGACGCGCAATGAAGTCGGGAATAGTATAGCAGCGACAGGAGGACGGGAGTAGTCTGAAGACTCGTAGCTGATGGGCGGTGAGAAGAAATGGAGCTATTATCGTATGACGACGAAAAATTACAATGAACATACCTCAGGCGTTGCGTAGATAGCTGTGTAAATACGGTGACAAGCTGTGGTGCGTAAAAGCGCAAAAAAGGAATTCGAGTGAGCATTTATAGTCATTGACATGAAACAACGGTGGCGGCGTTTGGACAATCGTACGCTAGTTCTGTGGCGTTCTGACCATGCGGCGCTCGCTTGTGTTCCAACGAGTAGGTTCCTTTACAACAACTCTCGACTGCCCAGTTGAGCCTCTTAGTGGCTAATAGGCGGGGTGGATGATAATAAGTGGACGAGCAAAGACTAGAGAGACATACTCGCCTATTTATTCTCAACTATGAGCATGAAGGAGTTCGTCCAAGCCCGCGCGGCACCTTTTTGGAAACATCGGTTTTGGCGGACGTAGTAGATGGAAGTAGTAGAGGAAAATGGGGCTAATTTAGGGGCCACGAG
This sequence comes from Amanita muscaria Koide BX008, assembly GCA_000827485.1. Classification (NCBI taxonomy): domain Eukaryota; kingdom Fungi; phylum Basidiomycota; class Agaricomycetes; order Agaricales; family Amanitaceae; genus Amanita; species Amanita muscaria. The sequence goes on from KN818235.1 coordinate 158,134, forward strand.
AGAGGTGGGAGAAGACCAATGGCTGTGACGGAAATGCAGTGGCAGTA
>KN818235.1:158355-185442 GCA_000827485.1 Amanita muscaria Koide BX008
GATTCGGCATTCAGAGATCCAACATTGAAACGCATAGACATCAAGGTTGCCTCTGTTTTACACTTGCATTTGTAGGACGCCCCCTTTGCGGCTTTTGTACAAGTTACTATATCATTGACCTGAACTGAATTGCGCTTCAGCGTGTGTTCACTGTTTGAACGTCACTGGCATCGCAGCCATAACCAGAGCCTGGTAACCCTAAACCTAACCCTAGCATCGCGGTCATGTGTTTCTTCCCAGCCGTCATCCTATATAGCCGGTCATAGCTGTAGCGACGCGACCACGACAAAGACCACAGAAAAACAACCATTGCATGCTCTAAGCCATGATTCAATCCCTCAAAAGTTATGTCTATGACAAGAGGAAAGGCCTGGCCAAAACTGCTGGTTTCGTTGGAGGCGCGTATCTACTCCAGCGCTATGTGAGTGATAGGCTAGCAGAGCTCAAGGCCAAGTTGGACGAGGAGCGAATAGCTCGTGAGAGGTGCGCTTTTACGCCTTTTTTTCAAACGGCTTCGTAATATTTATATTCATTCTATCATGTTATTGAAATATTGCGGCTTTGAATCGTATAGCTTGAGAAGAAGGTTCCAAACAGCAGCAGACGACGTGTCGTTTACTGTCCTAGCGGTGTTGCCCACACTAGCTGAACAGATTATGGAAGGAATGGACGTCGAAGCTCTTACGCAGGAGCTGCAAACTCGGTCCAAAGCACGGGTTGTGCCTGGGCTGGTTGACACTACAAGCGAACAGTCTGAAGTAGGGTCCACTGCATCGACGTCGTTCATTGAGGCGCCTTCGCAAGACGGTCAAAGCTCCGGTATGAACAGCTGGATAGAAACATCGGCCTCGGGGCCATCGTTTGGGAGCTCATCGTTCTCGGGGGTAGACGGAGCTTCATCACCGCATCATCCTCCAAATCTATCGGATTCGGTGATTACCTCGAACACCACAACAACGGAAAGCAGTAGTGGCGGGAATGAAGGGTTGTTGGTACATTGGACCCATTTTTATAGTCGACATATTGCTAACACGAGTCTCAGTCAGATAGTGTAACAAGCATGTCGGCGGCTTCCGACTCGACAGCGTCAAAGACAAAGGCCGAACTATGGGCGGAAGTGAAGATGCTCAGTGCGTGTTGCCCAATTTCTAATCGTGTTGTTCAACTTCATACCAATTACTTTAGCATTCAGAAGAACGTTAACGACGTTTTACTCCATGACGCTGTTATCCCTTTTGACAACGATACAACTCAACATCCTTGCTCGGTTCAAGTATATCAATTCTGTGCTTGAATTCGAGCGCGAGGAGAGGCTACAGGAGCAGCTACAGTCACACCTAGACCTCTCATTCACCGACCTGCTATTCAAAGATGCAAGCAAGATTCAAGACTTATTGTCTAGGGATATGTCAGATCTTCACGATGATGCTGAGAAAGGAGAGATCGAAGGCGATGTTATAACGGAAGAGGTTGAAAGGAAGTTTTTGACGCTCAGTTGGTGGATATTGCACGTTGGTTGGAAGGACGTTGGTGAGCGGGTAAGAAGAGGCGTAGAAGAAGTCTTCGAAGGGTAAGCGTTCGATATCCTGATTGGTGGGTATATGCGCTGAAAGTTCCTCACGCAGGGTTTCTCTCAAAACAAAGCTTGCAGCAATCGATCTACACCGACTTGTCAGGGATGTCAGAAGACGGGTAGAGCACGAAATAACCTTCGAAGGCCAAGAACGTCGAGTAAAGTAAGTCGATACATAGGCTCGTGTCTGCCTTGTACTGACCGAACACTAGCTTTTTGTCCACGTTACTCCCACCTACACCCGAGATGATCCAGCACGTGCTGACGCAAGGGGGATTTATCCCAGAATCACCTTTAGGACCCTACACTGTCCGTGCTTCTGAGCAAGCAACGCAAGATACCACTACACTCACCTCATCTCAATTATCACATGAGTTTGATGCCTCTCCTGCCACCGGTCTTTCAGGACTATTTAACAATCCCAATAACCCTCACAACGTTGCGCCTCTCCCATCATCTTCCTCCCAACCTCTCATTCCTAACTCAAACGGGGCAAATGAACATGATTCCATCGATTACGCTTCGATTACTGGAATTCTACCTTCTGGGAAGCAAAGATTTAGACCACGGCAACAGTCACATCCAAACCTAAACTCCGATTTAAACACGAATTCTCCTATGTTACTTCATGCTGTCCATGATCCGCTCTTCATATCCCTCATCGAGGAGACAAGAGCAGTGATCAAGTCTCCTGATTTCGAACATGTCTTGGAGGCTTGTTTGGATCGCGCGACGGCCGTATTGTTCGATGGGCTGGAGAAGAACGTCTTCGTGAGCAGCGAAACCGCACCCGGGGAAGAAGTACGGATACGTTTGGCCGGATTGCTGCCTGGATTGACGCGGTGGAGTCGCCTAGCGCTGAATGGTATCCCGAACGAACTGGTTGATGTGAGTTTTTCTTTTGTAGCCATGGTGAGGCGCTCATGCATTTAATCTTGCAGAATGTACTTGGTCTGAGAGAAGTTACGTGTCTTTCGGCAATCGTGTTCTCGAAGTTTGAGGAGAGATCTCGTAATTCCCCCTCCTTATCATGAAATGATTTTTAGACACTTTGCTTAGTTATCTCGTTTAGTAATTTGTGGCTTTTGAGAGTAATGATAGGTGTTCCAGTAGTTACAAGTAAAGATCTAAAATCTTCTCGTATACTGCAGGGTCCCTTGTAAGATGATTCCACGCGTTGGAGGTTTGATATCCTCGACGAATCCAATTTCTAAATCAATACGTTCGACAGTCAAGCTTCCAAATTGGTGGGCCTAAATCCAACAGCGAATGGAGAACAATTCCCTGCATATAAATCCAAGTTCTCCCATCTCAACATGTACTACAGGCCGTCAAAGCTTCGTAGCGCGCTTGGCCATCTTTACATTCTTCTGGTGAGCAGTGTTTGTTTTATTAAAAATGAATTATGTAAAATCTGCTTGCATGCCACAGTTGTCTCAATCATGTCGTTTGCGGTGAACCTCGTACGATACTCCACCAACTTGCTTATCACGAAGCAGAAGCATGTCTATAATTGGTTTCGCCTGCCAGTCACGTTCCATAACGTTGTCGTGATGGCATTTTGCTGTGCTCATCTTACAATTACAGGTGCCTTTGACCTCTCGGATCTTTGCACTTATCCACATGCGCCAAGCAGCTGGGGAGAACACCTCCTTTCACATGTTGGCTATGCGGGAAATTGCACAGACGCTTCAGGAAATTGGACTTGGATTTGCTTTTTCGAGCAAGACGGCTCAGGCTAGGTATGAAGGCCGATCCCCATCTGTAAGCATCCTACGTTATCAATTTTGCGTCATCGAAGAAGATTTGGCACAGGAACCAATTCATGTAGCAATATTTGCCGAGGATGGCAATAAAACCCTCGATCAGAGAACAGCAATCAGGAGAATTGCGGAAGCAACTCGGGATCGCCAAACTATCGTGGACGCAGACTCTCAGTTATGGTATACAGCCGATGTCGACTGTAATCACCCCAGCGAAAGTGACACTGCTAAACAATATATCATCTCGATTACCCAATGTCAACCACAAGCCTGCGACCTACGATACATCGACCATCTTCCATACATTTCTCCCTTGTTCCTGTTGATGTCACGGCTTGAGGCCTCAAACTCGATCACAAAGAGTACCCGCGACAAGATCTCGAAGCTTCTTAAGTTTGTGCATACTTGGCATACTGCTGCCGGAGAGACCGTATTCCTGTCAGCCTTCTCCCGCTTTCCCAGAGCCCTTGGAAACGCAAAGGACCTATGCAAGCAATACCCCTCTTTTGGGAATAGTTTTCTTCGGATCGGGATCGACATCATGACCTCGCCTTCTAGCTCCGCCGAAATTCAAGGTATTTCAATCATAAGATTCCGTGGATCTAGGTTGATAAAATGAAATGCACCGAAAGATCCAAAAGTGGATGCAAGCCAACTCGAGGTTGCTCGCCAAGCAGCAGTAAGCGTAACAACCGTGTTGCAGAATCTGGGAATACACTGCGCTCTCATTGGTGGCATGGCATGCTCTTTGTATGGCAATAACAGAGTCCCAAAGGTGAGGCTCGTGACGTATTTGTAATTTTAATTTCGGGTTCATCGTCACGATGCCCCCATAGGATGTCGACATCCTTGCTCTTCCGCAGCGTAGCGCAAGCAAGACCTTGCATAACATCACAGCGGAGGAGCTCAAGCGACTATTAGTTCATCGAGATCCGGTGCGCTTCTTCCTTCGCGACGCTCAAGATCCTTCGTACAAGATTCTCTGGTACAAGAGACCGTTGGGCATCCAATGTTCGATCAATGAATGTAAAGTTGATATCGTTCTACCTGGCATTCTGCATCTTCCCAACCTACGACTGGACCAATTGCGGGTCGATGAAATACATCACCTCCCCGTTATACCATTTTCGTTGCTCCTTCTTCAAAAGCTGCAAGCGTGGGATGATCGGGTTAATGCAGTTGAGCCGTACAAGCGTGCCCGGCAGGTGCTTGACGCCTCGGACGTGCAGGCGCTTTTGTCACTGCCACAAGTCGTCTCGCTCAGATTTTCAAGACCTTGGAATGACGAGTCTCTTTTCTCCAAGGAGTTCCAGGCAAAGACAAAGGAACGCGTCAAGAAGTATTGCATAGCGTTCCCCATGCAGATTCAACCTTGGCGCTTACTTGGGTTCGAAGTGTGATAGTAGGCGATGAAATTATCCAGATTTAAAACCATCTTGCCAAGTATTAGTTGAACTAGAAATTGCGCCTTGTATTAGTAGACATAGCGAGTTTAGATAGCGACACTGTAGTACTATGTGTTCCTGTAGGAAAGAGATGCTCAATGATGTATTTATTATTCGATGTGCAGTCCTGACATGGGGCAATTATTTAAGTATCAAATATCCACGGCCATAGGACTCTGAAAGCACCGCATCCCGTCTGATCTGCGCAGTTAACCAGAGTGCCGCCTAGTTAGTACCACGGTGGGGGACCACGCGGGAATCCTGGGTGCTGTGGTTTTTTAAGCTTTGTCTTTAGACGCTACCCGGTTCAATCCAGTCAATTCGCTCATATTCTTTCATGACCTATTTAGTATTTGTGATGGCAAAACTATACTGACCTAAGTATACCATTTTTGGGCAGTACTGCACGGTCTCCACTTACCTTATATAAGTACTCCTTCATAACCTTGCATAATCCCATACTTAGGTGTTGAAGAAGAGATTGTTGTAGTACGCGGCTGAGTACTGACTATTACTGACTACTGAGTACAGTGTGGCACAACTCACGACGCCATTGACGCACTCAACACGCCTTACAACCCTTTGACGCATTTTCAACACCTCCTTCGATACCATTGTTGTGTGTACAAGTATAAAAACATACCACTTTCTCCCCTGTACAACTTAGTACAGTTACTTCTATTATCTGAAATTTCTAAGAGGGGAGGAAAAAGCGAAGAAACCAGACGCAGACCACAGGACAGGAACAGAACAGAATGGAGAAAGAAGGGGAAGAGGAATGAGGGAAACGACGCAGAGGACAAGAGGAAATGAATGAGAAGAAAGAGGACAGAGAAAGAAGAGAATGGAGCGGAAAAGTTGAGGCCGACTCGGAGTCAATGGACAAGGGGCGGCAGGTGGATAAAAAAAGAGAGCGAGGGACGAGGTAAATAGAAAGAAAATGTAATATTTGATAGACACCCTACCATGCGCGAAAGCGCGACAGGTATAATAACAAAATCTTTTTTCTAGACGCTCTCCCTTCTACGTGTCACGTCAGTAACTGGCGGATAGCGGCCTGGCTCAATGCGGGGCTTCAGCCCTGGAAAGGCGGCGACAAGGGGCACACGACGCACTTTGTTGGTTCGCCAGCGTCATCGACGAGTTCAGGTTTCAATTCCTAACAGGAGTCACAAAACCAAAATACGGGGTAGGCTTTAAGCCGACAATTCGATTTGCTAATATACATTGAAACGCCAATACAAGATGCCTTGATATTGTTACATTTGTCCTTTGTTTACATGCGTCAATGTTTCAATTCTTCCTGGTCTTCTGCTTGCGGGCCTCACGGTAGCGCTTCTCAGCTTCCTCAAAATTGATACACTTCCAGATGTTCTCCAAGTACTATTTACGTTGTCAGGGAGCACGTTGCCACGACAGTAAAGAATTACTGACCCTGTCCTTTTCGTTGAAGTACTGAAGGTAATAAGAGTGCTCCCAGATATCCACGCCTATGATAGGGATGTGAGTCAAAAGGGGGTCTTGATTGTGCGTCGGGATGAGCTCCAACTGGTCAACCAAGGGATTATAACCCTAGAGCAAAAGGCGAACGTTCACGTTAAGCACTTGATCCCGAATACTAGTAAGAACTTGAACTCACAACCCAGCCCCAGCCAGAGCCTTGGACGGCGGAAGTCATCTTGTTGAATTCCTTCCTCATAGTGTCGCAATCGCCAAATGATTTGTTGATGGCGTCCTTGAGAGGGCCGTCCTTCAAGACGCCGCCATTGCCCTTGTTCTTGTCTGAAGGGGGAGCCAAGTTCATCCAGAAGAGCGAATGATTGAGGTGACCTATGGGAAATTTTACTATTAGTTTCACACAGCGATCCGTGTGGAAAATAATGTTACCTCCGCCGTTGAACCTGAGGGCGCTCTGTATAGCCATTCGCTCCCTGGTCGACTCGGCCTTGTCGTACGCTTCTTCAGCAGAGTTCAGCATGTCGACGTACATCTTGTGGTGCTTCGTGTGGTGAAGTTCCATGATTTGCTTCGAGACGTACGGCTCGAGCGCATCGTAGCCGTAGGGAAGCTTTGGGAGTTCATGGGGCGTGGTTCGCATATTGTATGGAAGTGATAGACGAATGCAAGGGAATGGAGACCACTCTTGAACTAGGGCCAGATTTTATGAGCAGCGGAATCGGCGTCGTTTCGCCTTAGAGTCCTAAACATCCGTACCAGGTCTCAGTCGTCGATGTGATCGAGCGGTACATGGCGTTGCATGATCACCCCATACCATCCGCCTTTCAGAGGTGACGGTTTCGCAGAGGGAAAAAAAACTGGATGCAGCGAGATTCACAATGGTGTCAAAGATAATCTCGGCCTGTAAAGCTGAGATACTCGGTGATCGCGAACGTCTTCTATATCGTCCCCTTGAGCATTTCCATGGAAATTCCTAAGGGAATATTGAACCCCATTACAGCCATTCTCTGCCTGCTTCCAACATTCAGAGTCGTTTCACGTTATCGTAGTCTAGACTGACCTAACTTCAAAACATGTGACACTCTCACTCACGAGAACCCCGCGTATCCCAAAACTGGCACTTAGGATTTCGACCTTAGGATTTCCACGTTTGATGAATTAAGCCAAATATGTACGAAGGCAACAGGTCGAGATTCACACAGACGGGCCTAGACGACGAGTGAGATAAGCGCAAGACGGAGCAATTCATCCGTACTTCACAACGTGGACTCGAACCATCCCGAACATGGTCTAGGAAGGATGGGGAAATGGTTGCGGGTATATAGGAATAACCCTTCCTAGCCGAAACCGCCCTGATAATTCTCATACAGAACCTTCCCAAGGAGCAAAAATAGTGACATGTCCCAAGAACACCTATAATAATAAAAAATGAGAAATTATGTCTGAGTCATTCACTCCAAGCACCCTTTAATCTGACCTTTTACTGTCGCAGTCCGATCCCTTCGTTTATTATTTTATCCACTCACAGCATTCTTGGGCCTCGGTTTATGTGCGTTCCCTCCGCGGACACCAAGTAAGATGAATGGATGTTCCGCGCGGACGTCAGTAAATTGCCCGTAGACCCGTTATGACCTATTCTGGGCCAATCCGCAGACTAATAGGATACGATATGATTTACCGCATTGAAGGAGAAGCAGATTGGCAGAAGACGAAGTCGTCCATGGTGTTTGACATTTGTAATTGTGGTGCAGACATGTGACAACTGTGTGACGCATCGCGTTTTGATCTAAAACCACCGACGCGACAATCCATTACCCGATGTCTTCTTCCAAGACCAGGCAGGAACACGAAGAATACCAGTATCTAGACTTGATCAGACGTGTTCTCGACACGGGAGAAACGCGTCCCGATCGCACCGGAACCGGAACTCTTTCCATTTTCGCGCCGCCTTCATTCCGTTTCTCGCTTGCCGATTCAACTCTTCCACTTCTTACAACGAAGCGCACGTTTTGGCGTGGAATAGTCGAGGAGCTGCTGTGGTTTATCCGCGGATCTACTGACTCCACCATTCTGTCGCAAAAAGGTGTGAAAATATGGGACGGCAACGGATCCAACGCGTTCCTCGAGAGTCGCGGCTTAGGCCACAGGCGAGAAGGGGACCTCGGTCCCGTGTACGGGTTTCAGTGGCGGCATTTTGGTGCCGAATATATCGATTGCGAGGAAGACTACACCGGGAAAGGTGTCGACCAACTGAAGGAATGCATTGAGAAAATAAAGACAAATCCCACTGACCGTCGGATTATTCTAAGCGCCTGGAACCCCAAGGGTATGTTTCGAACGAGTACCACCGCCAATGATGATCGTAATTGTGCTTAGATATACCCCTCATGGCACTCCCTCCTTGCCATGTAATGTGTCAATTCTACGTTCATCTTCCGCAATCATCGGACCCCACGGCCAAACCAAGGCTGTCCTGCTTGATGTACCAGCGCTCTGCTGATTTAGGCCTAGGAATCCCTTTTAATATCGCGTCGTACGCCCTCCTGACACACATGATTGCTCATGTAACCGGCACAGATGCACATGAGCTCATTATCCAGTTAGGAGATGCACATGTTTACCGAGACCACGTTGAGGCCCTGGAAGAACAGCTGAAACGGGAACCTTTGCCGTTTCCGAAGCTGCGGTGGGCAAGGGAAAGCATCGAGAACATTGACGATTTTGTGGCCAATGACATAGTGGTCGAAGGGTACAACCCGCACCGTACTATTGCGATGAAGATGAGCGTGTAGGTTCGCTTCGGGTCCTATTTTTATTTTTTCTCGACCACTGCCACCCTACATATATATATTCCCCGTTGTACAAACATACCTACCGTCGTGGTCTCCATATGTAACAGCTGACCGGCCATCCACGGTCACTAGATTTGTTGTATGAGATTGGGGATCTTTTGTTTTATAGCCCCAATAAGGGCTACCAATCACCGGGCGTGAGAGCTTGGTAGTCGGCGTTTCCCAGAGGCGTATGTATTCCACAACCTTCCTCCACCCACGTCGGTTCCCGGCCAGGCACCCCAGATGCAGGTATCCCTACTCGTATCGAGCCTTCCACAAGACACCTGACACTGTTTCAAATCACAGAATAGGTTAATCCTTGAAGCGCCTCTAGATAGATCTACAGAAATACACGCACTAGACTGTCGTTGGGTTGGCCATACTTCTGACCCTCGTTGTTAATAACTCACGAGTCGGCAGGCCATTGTTCCTAACATGACCGCTGATCTCCATCGTTTTCATCCGAAAGATCCCAAGTTTATGTCGTTACCCTGCTCAGGTCCGACGCACGATAATGATACGACAACTGAATAGATTCGAATCAATTGATCGCAATCCGGCGTCGGTATTTGTCTTCTCCACAAATGGCTTCCTCATCAACTCCTAAGCAGAAACATCTCTTGAATATTTTGTTCGGTTTCATCATTTGTGATGCAAACTAGAACAATTTCTTCTCCAAACGCAAAACCTAGAAATTAGGTCGCACGCTGTCGGAAGCGTTATGAGTGAGTTTTGTAGTCCTCGTTCTTGAACATTCCTCCATAATCTTAACGTAGCTAGTCCGGGTACTGTGACATCAAGCGGTCAAGACCCCTGGCATGCTACTTGTTTAATCAGCGTGCTGCCACCAACACCCCATTCCTTCTGTACAGTATCCGTTGTACATGCATGTTGGAAGCATAACCCTCCTTATAAACGAGCATACAATTCCAACGAACTGTAGAGATCTTACTACTCAACATCATTCTCGGATGGCAACCACTTACTCACAACCAGGAACATCGACCCTACCCCGAGGGAGAGCTTGTGCAACCTGTCGAAGGCGAAAGACGGTGAGCGTGTTATTGTCCTCAATTGGGGTGCTCTCGTTAAATCCGCACCCCGAATCTTGGATAGAAATGCGATGGCGCCCTGCCCGTTTGCGGTCAATGTTTGCGGGCGAAGAAGCCAGAAGATTGTGAATACACTGTCGGAAACGAGCCCACCCAGAACCAGCTGTTGGAAGAGAGAATCAGGCTTCTGGAATCACGGATACAGGAGCTAACGACCCCTGCTCGCGCCAATTCTAATGTTACCCTCCATCAACCATACCAACCTACTCCAGAATCACCGACAACTTATTCAGCAACGATGTCCCCGTCTATCGATGCAGGCAGTAAGTTCTATCCACCGTTAGATATCATCGACCTCAATCGTCATGTCCTAGGTTCCTTGGAGCCTTCAAAGAAAGAGGCGTCTCACTTGTAAGTTTTCTGGTGTGATTGGGACAATCGGTTAACCAGCCTTTAGGCTCGATATCCTCATGCTTCATGCTTCAGAATTTGCCTTCTTCCTCGACGAAGAACGATTTCGAGAGAGTCTACTCTTGGATTTCCCTTTAGGTCATCCATATCGCCCCTCTTCGGCTCTCACAATGACCGCTTATCTGGTTGGCATGTTTCTATCGCGGGACGAGGAATTATCATCACGCCAGAAACAAACACTTGCAGCAGCTGCGCAAATGTCCGCCCAAGCACTATCCAGCACCCATCCCCAGCGGGTGATGCACGGGATTCAAGCAGAGCTTATGCTCGCTTGTTATTTCTTTGCTCAAAGTAGGTTGCTTGAAGGACAATATCACCTCGCGACGGCCGCTTCCACCGCCCTCGCCACCGGCGTCTTGAAGACAAGCAAAACGCAGAATGAATTCTCTGATTTATTGATGCCTCCCGTCAAAGATTCGGTTGAGGAGCGGGAGCGAATTAACGCCTGCTGGACCATTTATTACCTTGACTACGGCTGGGCTGCGGCACTGAACACTTTTCCCAATCTGAAATGCACACCTGATGCACTCCGCGGAGTAAACGGACTATCCGTTCCAGGGTCGCTTGAAATGGGGAAAATGGTAAAATTTCCGATCGTGTTCACTTATGGTAAGATTGATCGGGCCATCTTCATCAGGCTGTCAACGGTTCATCAAATCATCGTAATGGAAAGAAGCCCTCAATGCATATAACGAATGGTTCACCTGTCATCAATGGACATGGCTCCTCGGCTGTTAATGGACATGGCACTAATGGTCACAGTTCACCTGCGATGAATGGGTATCATGGCTCCAGCGGAACAAACGGTTTTCGCTCTTCGACTAATGGCTACGACGCTTCCAATGGCACTGCTGGTTCATCTCGCCATAATGGCGTCAACGGTAATGGATTTGGGGTTCCGGCAGTCAACGGGAACGGCGCACCCTCTTACGATGGTGACACGATGGGCCTCGGCCAGAAAGCCGAAGCGGCATTTTGGTGGAGGTATGCAACGGATACTGTCCAGTCCTGGCGCTCAGGTAAGCGAAATATACCAACACGATAGGATAAACATGACCGGTTGTCTAGACATGACATACGACGAAATTGCTTCGTTTTCTGGGAAATTCAGTTCCACAATTGGTTCCATCGACGCTCTCCTATCGTCCATCATGTCTGCTGAACAAGCGGGCTCCTCGCCGACGGTATTCAAACATTTACTCCTCGCATATTCCTACGCGTACGGCGCACAAATGCTTCTACACGGAGTATTGATGCATGAGAACGATATATCGAGAGGGAAGTGTTTAACGGCTACTGCATCTATTTTCAAGTTGGCGACGTCAATACCTTCGCATAATCCTGGATATATCGATCCGCTTATCGGAGTAAGTCCTGCAATATAGTTTCAGCAAAGATCGCTAATGTTTGCAACAGGTTCTATGGAGCAGTGCAGGAAAGACGCTGATTAAAGAAGCCTCAAGATTACGTTTGATTCGGCATAATGCTCTAACACCCACGACTCAAGATGAAGAACAAATCCATAATGTATATAATCAAGCCTTACAGGTCATGACAACGGCTAGGAGTACTTCTCCCTTCCTGCGTAAGCGAGCACTGTCTTTTTTTGTTGATACCTGAGTATATCTTCTGGCAGGCAAGCAAGTTCGCGAATTAACCGAAGCTTACCAAAGCCATGTAGCAGGAGAGCTGCTTGCATGAATGCATCGATGGACTCATATACCTAGGTCGTAGCTTATCGTATTCTCTTTTCTGTTTTGGATTACCTGCAAGGACTAATATAAATGGACTATTATATTTCTGCTATCTATGGGCGCCGAAGAAGTGATGTGGTGAGCGTGTTTTGAAAGATACTTATATCTATCTCGCAACCTATCATGAGCGCTTAGCAGGTGCTTACGGCGCTTTTACAATATGTAGCAACTAGCAAGTCTGCGGATGAGGACTCGAATTGCTTCACTCCATTCCAATCTATAGCCCCTTGATTGAAGCTCGATTAAGGTCAAGCATCCGTCGTAGCCGGTCAAAAGAAGATCCAAATCCGAACCCCCCCAATGGTGCCAATGCGGGGTCCCTCTGCCACTCCTTCATCGCCTCTAATAATAAACCCCTACTCTTTCGCCACGCTTGATGCATTAGCCGCATTTGTCGTGTGTTCCCGCATGTGTGAGATAAGGCTGTGCACTTCAACTTCGTGCTCCCCATCCTGCAGAATTAAAGCAACATGAGGCCTTCTCTTCTGGAAGTCTGTCACAGATGATGTTGATACATGCGGAACGACAATGAAAAGCGTTTCTAAACGTGGACATATTACTTCTCCGGTGGCGTCCGACGGACGTTTCGAAGCCTGCAAGAGCAGGTCAAACAAGGCATCGATATCCACCTTTTCCACTTGCAGGTCTTGCAAAGTCTTCATCTTCCTGAAGGCCAAACGCCAAGGAGAAATTTCTAAGCCCTTACCTTGGTGTTTCTGCCCGCCCTTGACCGTTATGCCCATCGTATCACCTTTTCTCCCGAGATTCACTCCTACAAGTTCGAGACGTTTCAGTGCCACGCCCACCATATCTTCCTCATATGGCTTGCCCGTTCTCGTCAGCAGCTGATGGAAAACTAATCCTGTTTCGTATGCTGCGTTGGGACGCCTCCCATCAAGGTCTTCTATACGTAACGTTTGCAATCCGGGGAGAACGAGGTGAGAAAGAATAGATAGGATATGATTGGTTTTGAGGGTGAGATGTGAGAGACTACTGAGTGTTATTAGGGTGCTCTGCTCCGTTTCCGGGTAAGATGTAGGAGAGCGTGCCCCGTCGTGAGTGTCATCGTTACTCAAGCGAGACTGAAATTCTAAATGCTCAAGTTTCGTCGCCTTCCGAAGAATATCCCGAACCAGTCCTGGCGCTAGCGGAGACGCTCGCAGATGCCCTGCGACAATGAGGACTCTGAGTTGACTTATGTCAATATCCAAGTATGAAAGTGCGTGGTTCGTGATCTCGAGAACTTGCAAGGAGGGAAGATGGAAAGATATCGCTGATCTTGATGGGTTGGAGCCACCGAAATGACTTGGTGCGCCATTTGACTCCCGAGTGATGTCAAGGGTAAGACTTCGCAGACGCGCTACGCTAGGGAAGTCCGGATCAAGGGTGACGTTTTCTCCACAAATAATGGAGAGGAAGCAATGCGCCGCCTCGTGTATCGCGGCACAAAGTGTCAACGAGTCGATGCGCTGAATTTGATGCATCATGACCAATGGGAGTGTATGTTCATTGTCCGCTGCATTAATCAAGGTAGAAGCTAATATTGGCGAGAGGTTGCGGGAGATATCTACAAGGACATGGAGCGAACATGCACCGGCGCGGGAGAACCATTGCCTAGCTTTTCGCACGCATCGATATTCATCCTGTATTGAAGAGTAATGAAGTTCAAGGTTTGTCCACACGCGAGGCGCCGTGCGCACGATATTGTAAAATAAGCGAGATACGACGGACAAGACGAGCGGCGCGTCTGGCCAAGTCATTGAACAATAGTACATGAAATTGCCAATGACTTCGGGAGGGAGGTCAGAGATATGCATCTTTTGCAGAGAGAGATTTGCCAGCACCGAGGTTGCAATGGTGCGGCCCTTATATCACCTCCAATGCATGTGCAGAAGCTAATCATCGCCCGAGTCGAGATGCGTCTAGAGCCAAACTAGGTTGGTCCAGAATTCCAAACACACCTCTGCCCCATGACTTCAGGAGATCCGCCTCCTGAATGGGCATGACAGGTGGAACTTACCTTAAAATGTTCCTGCCGACTCTACCCTGCCGACTCTACCTGGGGTAACGTCACTTTTTAAGTTTGGATCCATTGCGCACGCCAGTTTCCTGGAGGTGATGGACGAGCGCGGACATGAACGCATCTTCCAGTAACCGTAGAAGCACCTGCCATCATGGACCCAAACCGCAAGTCATAATCTGATCCTTTCACTGTCTGTCCTTCTATGGCCAATCCGGGCAGTGTGGAGTATGTAGCTATAAAACTTGAGTGGTACACGCCATGTGCGTGAGGTTTATAGTTATCAATTTCACAAACTCTCACTCATGAAAACAATCATATTGTTGTTCTTGGCGTTGCGTGGATTCCACACGCTTCACAGACGTAAATGTCGGCTCATATCTGGATTAAGCAACTGGGGATCAGAGGTCGATATAAATTTCGATCTTGTTGCGCGGGGTGCTTCTACAAAGCAAGTAATACAACCGGAGATTGCACCCATCTGGGTGGAAGGTAGAGATGCGAATGCATATATATGCGGGAAAAATACAACAGAAAAGCCTGTTTAATCGAAGAGACCAAAGCCCTGCACGGAGAAGAATGACCATCAGCACTGTCTCTTATTATAAGCAAGGAACGGCACTCACCATGTCCTCGTCTGATTCTTCTTCCTTCTTCTCCTCCTTCGCTTCTTCTTTTGGTGCTTCTGCTGCTGCTGCTGCTGCACCTGCACCACCACCACCAGTAGCAACGGCCGCGGGTGCACCACCGCCTGCTCCAACGTTTGATAGCAGATCCTTTACGTTTTTTCCTTCAAGAGCTTTAGCGAGGAGTGTTGCCCAGATCGGTTCCACTTCTATGCCTGCGGCATCCGTCAGCGTGACGATTTTATCGGACTAGACGAGGTTTCTCAAAAGATCGTCTTTGAACAACTGATAATTACTCACGGTGATTTCGATGCCATCGTCAGCGAGGATAAGGGCAGCGTATGTTGAGGCGAGTTCGACAGAGGCCTGTAGAAAAACAACCGTTAGTATGGATGTCACGAGTCATCCAAACTCTCCAGTCCACATCCACCTCAGGAACGTCGTAAAATGCGATAAAAACATGTAGAGCGTATGTTCTGGTCTTGAGACGTAAAAACTCACCATTTTTAAAGCGAATGTTGTTCGAGGAACGGTGAGGCGGTCGTTGGGGACGGTGTTCTGTGTAGCTGTGGTCTTCGTCGCTTTCCTTGTTTGGCCGTGAGACAACCCACGTGGGTTACTCTACTTTTGGAAATCCCTCCTGCGTCACAAGGTTCTCCATTCTGGCTTTTGAGCTAATGTAAGTATGAAGCCAAAGCATCATATTTCTACAATTACAGTATGAATCTGGGATGAAGTTTGCCCCCGCCTTTCCAAACTCAGATATGTCGAAACACGCAAGTCACCGTCAAGTTCAGTATGCGCAATGCATGTTCAGGTCATCAACGTAATGCCCACGAAACCAGGCACCGAGTGTTGCTGTGTTGCGTTGGTGGCTTGCCCCTGCCTCGCCGATTCTCCATTCATTCCCTATGTTGTAAACTTGTAACGATATTGCAAGTACCCCCTGCAAGAAAGCGAGATTATGCTATGTCAGTGAATTTTTATCACTGCTAATTGTAAAAGCTCGGTCTTGGCTTCAATGTTGTGTCGAGGTTTCATACGGCCCAAGACCCGAAGTAATCATTACATACTGTATAGAGTTCAGGTTATCACGACCGTGAGACTGCGTCTTATTATTATCTCCGAATGGCAGTTGACTATTCCAGAATCTAGAGTATCCAATATCGCAAGCTTCCATTGGGTACGCATATATGACACGGTGAGCACTGTTCTGTCCGACGATATCCGACAGCTAATCGTGTCAAATTCTGGCAGTCTTGTTCCCTAGACCATCACTCAACCCTGTATCCGCTAAGCGTTAGCGTCTGTTTCACAGACCAACGCTCCTGATATGTAGGAGTCACTGTAGGGAACACCAATATCAGATTTCAATTGATATGTTCCCGTTGGTTCCTATGCGCTAGTACGTTATATTCAGTTTATAGGGGTTGTGACATCCTGTGAAGGGCCAAGAGTTGGTCCCTTGAAAGTTCAATATATTCGTTACATATCGACTGTAGATCGATATCAAACCTGTTGTGGTGCAACGCTGGTTACGTTTGCAATAGATCCTCACAAGTCCGCAGTATGCATGGTCAACCGACTAGCAATGAGTGCCGACGAGATCATAGGTGTGAATGACGCACCGGGTACTTCGACCCTAGCTGCGTACTGGCAACTTGGAGTCTGTGATTCGAGGTTGACGGTCGCGCACTGGTAAGTTATTTATCAACTATGGCACGTAATGATGGACAACCTGATCACATTTGTCTAATTCGGAACCGACGGCGAATAACTAATGTATTTAGTCCTGAGCATGAGAAGACGAGCTTAGAAGACAGGGCGTCCGAGGCTTTCACACCCAACATACGGGGCTCATCACTCTCTTACACGATGACTAGTTTGGACGATGGAAATTGTACTCTCACCAAAAGTTCGGATCTCGATGACGGTGCCAAGATGGAGTTGACGAAAGCTTGGAAGCGATTTTTGAAAACAGTGACCTTTGGGGCAGTCATGATTGTACTGACTATTTTCGCCGTACTTTCAATATACTGGGGCGCTCTGTGGAAGATACCCGATGGCAAACTTTCAGGATGGATTGTGGTGAGTATTGTCGCGACAAAAGGCGGGAAAGGATAGTAACCTGAAATAGGACTTTGATGGAGGAATGATAGGCGTTTCCGTCACAAGTGTTATTACCACTTGGCAAGGATCATCAAGCATTGCATGGACAGTGGTGCCTGCTGAGCAGTTTGCAGGAGGGAGCGTTGACCTTGCCCATTCGATTTTGAAGCAGCACACATGGATCGCGATTTCTGGTAGGTGATCTTGGCACAAATATCTAAAAATCGACTGAAGGGAAACCTATTCTCAGTAAACGAGGGAGCCACATCAAGATTGATAGATGCCTTGAACTCACCAAATGCGACTTATGATGGATCGGAAGCAATCACTCTATTTGCCGCCGAAGGCCGCAACGAATTTGCTTAGTGAGCCTTAGTAATATGCCGTCGGTGTCGAGTCTGCTCACTAACTTTAACATACACCAGCCGGAGTCTTCTTATTCCCTCCGTACGTCGTTGAATGCTATCTAACTCATGTCTATTCTCATATCTGCCCAAGGCACAATCCATTCTCGGAGTAGTATCGAAACAAGTTGCCCTCAATGTTACCAGGGCTGTCGGCGAACGGAACCTTAATATCACAACATTATCAACAACATCGCCGCAAACGCTTGTGCAACCTGTATCATTTCGATTGAATAACCTCGCACCTTTTGACATTCCAGTGTCAGTACGCTTTCGAATTCCTAATAATACCTATCTGACTAATACTGCTGTCCCAACAGGGCGTCAGCTGTGACGTATGTTGGCCTTCTGTACCAAACCATTCTAGCATTCTTCCTAGTCGTAAGTGCCAACATCCCCCAGCAATGACAACGTTATCCAGTTGGAACTCACAATCCCCTAGATGGTAAGCTCTACGGCGCGGACTGCTTCTGGCATCAAGCGTCTATTGTCGTTACGACATCTTATCATCCTCCGCCTGGTCGTCCCATTCGTAGCCTACTTCATATTTTCTGTGAGTGATTCTTTTTGATTTCTCTGCGACAAAGTCCACCAACTTTTTGTAACGTAGCTATGTTACTCACTCATGAGCCTTGGGTTCCAAATCAACTTTGAGAGAAAGTCAGTACGGAATCCGCCCTCTTATTATCAGCTGCCACATATATCGGTTTGCTAGGTTTGGCACCACCGGGTTCGTGGTTTTCTGGATGGCCAACTGGTTGGGTATGCTTGCCTCGTACGTTCCTCGATATCTCCATCGTTATAAAAGCAGGCCAAAATGCAAGCTCTTAGCGGTTTGGCACTGGAGGCTATGATAACGCTCCTCACGCACCGATTCGTGACATACTTCTTGTTGTTGTATCTAATTGGTGAGCTCGAGCTTCTATACTTTCAGTTGATGGGTAGTCTACTTACTAGTACTTGAATCACCTCCAGCGAACGTATCAGTGTGCACGTACCCATTAGAAGTCCTACCATCCATCTTCAGATACGGGTACGCCTCGCCTTTCTACAATGTGTCACAGGCTGTACGGACAGTTCTCTTTCGTACAAAGAATGAAGGTATGGTTTTTTCATCCGTCTTTTCGTCGTTGTTCACTTTCCTCTGGACAAAAGTCGGACAAAACATGGGTGTTTTGATCGTATGGATTTTCGTCTCGTGCATCACTTTATCTCTGTTCCAATGGCTCGCGTGGCGGAGAAGACAAAGAAGAGACGAACAGAAAATGCTTCGCGACTCACATTCACGTGCCGAGTCGACTCTGCCGATATCGCTCATTCAAACAACAGCAACAGATCAGCCATTTTGAGATCATAACGTGTACCTACGTAGCGTTTAGGCCGTGCTTAAGTGGTAAGGTGGCATTGGAGTGACCAGCTAGCGAGGGCGCTGTCGACAGAATTGTAGCGAACTTTGAACATGAAAGCCCATAGATTGCTGGACAGAGCGAGGTACTGGAGGTAGCCCTGAGGTTTGGGGGTTCGGGTATACTGGGGAAATCGCATACCTATCCTTGGTAAACGTCTGTCACAGATTACGCGATTACGGATGGTTTTCTGACCATCTTCCACATGCATCGAAGGTACGCGAGCACCCTCTCGCGCGGAGGACGTGAGAAATTTTGAAGTTCTGGGGGGCCAAGGAACCATGTAGACAAACTACCTATTTTTCGGAAATCGTATTTTCGTGATTATGGACACCCATCCCCTCCTAAATCTGGATGAACCACCCACAACACCCGGAGGGTAAGTCTTGCCCTGATGTGATGGTTCTACTTGTCCGACACTATGCCAACCTTCCATTTCCTTCACGACTTCGTTAATAGTTGGCCGGCTTTTTGGATCTTCGGCACAACAGCGCTGGATGAGCTGCCACACATATTCGGGAATTTCTGGCACAGATGGGCGCTTTGTGATAACGAGCCTTCTGGAACTGATTGAGTAATCTAGCCAGATGTTAACACCACAGTACAGCTGTCAATGCGTAAATGGACGTAGAGAATGGAGCAAGGGGGCGCAGCTGTACCTCGTAGAAAAGACACCCAAAACAAAATATGTTGTCGTGAGGTGAGAACCATCCTCTACGGTCCTTGTCTAAGGAAGATCGGGAGGTTGAACACAAGCAAAAGATTTTCGGAAAAAGATCCGAGTCCAAGATGACGTTGCGCTGAAAAAGTCACATTATAGTATGCGAGACAAAGGTGTCAACATACTGAACGAAATTGATGAAAAAGTACAACACCCATTGAATGGAGATATTGAATAGCTTTCGCTAGCCGGAGCATCTGTGAAAATCGCATAAATAATATTAGTCGGGATAGTCTCTAGACTTACAATTTGTATCGTTGTCACGGAACTTGGTATTAACCCTTGTCGCCATCGGTACATTGTCAAATCATTCCCATCTGTACTGGTCCTAGGAGGGATAACGCTGACATCTCCTTCCTGTACCTGCAGCACTGGACCGGTGTAGTGATGGTCCAGAATCCTGTATGCAAATATGGTCTGAGAGAATATCTTTAGGATACGGGCCATGAGTTTCGCATAATGCACGGAATTGTATGCACTCACTTCTATTTGGATGGTTTCATGCCAGATATCATGATGCAGTTTATCATTTCCGCTCAAAAAGTAAGACAGGGGAACGATTGGTACCCTGGCGAAAATTTCTAATGCCAGTAAGCGAGCTTTGCGCGTTGCAGCCGGATGAAGCGCATTTCTCGCATGAATCATCTAAGCATATGATGAGCCCCTGTCATTGATGTAAGTCTAATATCTTACATAGTCGAGAAGATCGACCAGTTTCTGCGCATCTGATACGGAGCGTACCCTCATCACCGTCTCAGCATAATCAAAACGTAGGATGGCGCTCATGAGAACAGTTACTCCCCTATCGAGAGAGTAGTTTTCCTACGCGCGACATCATCAGCATGTCAGCGCGACATATTAGCAACATACCATTGTTTCGGGAAGGCGAGCGAACAACGACAGGAGAATACTATCCAAGTCATTATCGTTCGTATTCTTCTTTGTTTTACTTGTGATCGAAGCGATGATACCTTTATGCTCTTGTAGACCCCTGATCGACTCAACGGACGCGGCTTCAGGTTGAAATCCTAGATGTAGACCTAGATGCATAAGTTCCCGCAGTAGCTGGAAGACGGTACAGTCGTCGCAGCGCAGAAAATCCAAAGTAGAAGCGAAATTCGGCAGTTGAAGGAGTCTGTCCTGGAGATCTAGCAGAGGTTGCATCACCTCCTGCCATTCTTTGATAGGAAGCTTGATTTTCGGTGGATACCATTTTAATATCGCTCTAAAGCTGGGCGTAAAATGAGGGGCGCTATGGCTGGGGAAACCCATTGAGTATTGTTCATAAATCAAAGGAACGGACATACTGATCAGGCTGCTCAACCACGGTAGAAACGTATCGAACAAGTGAATCTACAAACACCTCCAAGTATCCCCTTATTCCACCTTGTTTACGGATATAATATTGACTCGAGCGAGACGAATCGTGCAAAAAATCAAGAAATGATTTATGATGAAGATCGATTATGGACTCGAATTTGAGTAGCGAGCGCATTCTGCTTAGATTGGCACGCAACTCTTTCTCAGAGACGTGCATGAGCACCGCATCGTCTTTGTACAGCTCACGATAGTCCCTTGATACGGAGGTGCGAGCAACCAATAAAGCGAGATATCTCTTCAAGAAATCCTGGTCTTGTACCTGTTTAAGAATCTCCAAAAATAATTGATCCAACGCTGCAAACGGAGTCATCGTCTTGGGTGGTTTGATGTTCAGAACAATATCGAGTTGGGCTTCGGCGGATTCATATGGGTCGCCAACGAATCTGATAACAAGCGAGGGAAATATGAAATTGCCGGATGACTTGTACACAATGCCATTAATAATTTTCTGGCCTGGCCATGCTGGACCGAGTCCCTGCTCGGATGCGATGCGAGAGAATTCATCCACAAGGTATTTCTCGATGTCTCGGTTCGCACCATCGAGCTTAGCCAGATCGATATGGAGAATGGGGGCCTGAAAGTGACGGATTGTTAGCTCTATATGAATCTCTGGCCGGCTGACGATGAGAAAACGGAGTGGGAAGCGATCGTCCCTGACTGCGTCACCGATAACTTTGAGAAATTGTCGCTGAAGGTTTTCGTCATTACATTCGTCGACCCCGTCAATGATGATGACCGGAGCCAACTCTTGGTATTCCTTGACGGTGTTAACGATAACGGCAGGAGCTAACTGCTGAGTGGCATCCTCACTCAAGGCCTGGAAAGGCCGAGAGAGAAGCTGTTTGAATTGTGTTTCGGTGTCTGTCTTCGGGAGGTCAGGACGTTGGGATAGAGAACGGACAATGTGATCTCTAATTGCGGGCATTGAAAACGCAAGCTGGTAGGCCAACGTCGTGAACAGCCGATTGCCATCATTCCGGTTGGCATCCGACCTAAAGAAGAAGAAACTGGCAGCTACTTTTGGTCGGGGATATGAGCGGGCGATGGTCTGTGCTATTGCAGATTTTCCAGCGCCAGCTGGACCATAGAGCCAGAAAATGCGCTCGATTGATTTGGGGTTGTCAACCCAGTCTTGCAGCCTCTTCAGAACGTTTTCACGCGTTCCAGGATGACATCGACGATTAGGATCTTGAGCGGAGGAGTCAAATTGAGCTTCGAATGAGACAAAACTCTCCAATTTTTCCAAGCCTTGACGAACAATCAGGTCGAACAATGAATAATGCACGAGCTAGGACGCACCATCTTTTTCTCGTCTATGGACATGAGTTACGTTCTGAAAGTTAGGGTTGCCGCTGATATTTACATCCTGGGCGTTTTGGAAGATATGCATGCCATCGGGAGTAGCGACTAGTTGAAAATGCTTATCTGCTTGGTCCATGGTAGTGTGAGAGAGGTGTACTGGTGTGCACATTTGTCGAACCTGTTATGCCCCATATAGCATGCCACCACTCTGCGTCCGCCAATGTTCTCGGAATCGATAAACCAGCGCCCAATCCCAATTGGACTGCGATACATCGCCTACGACCAATGGCTGCTCACACACATCCAGCCTTCCTGGAAAATCTCCCAGATCAAGCTCTTCGTCCTCTCAAAATGTCTCCGCACCAACTATGCCGTCCCTCTCAATCCCTCCAGACAACCCTCTCCAATCACCTTTGCCCCTCTCAATCCCACCCATGGACGCGCGAAGACTGCGACCGTGTCTGAAGACGGGTACGAAGAGGATGACGAGTACAATTCAGACACCGAGGACGATGATGCCAATAAACCGTTCTCTTATCGTCCTAGTTCAGCACGCAATGTTGCCGCCGCCGTACCGTCACCTCCACCAGCAGCATTTACTCTCATCCGGTTCTCCACCGGCCAAATCCTCGAAGACAGCTTCCAGTTCTCGTCCTACGACATATCACCCTATGAGCTTCTCGAACTACACGGCGAGCACTCTAAATCCATGACAAAACCCGTCTTTCCTCCCCGCCGCAACTCTCTTCCTCTCTCCCTGACACCGCCACCATCACCACCGCCGTCATCGTCATCACCGACGAGATTGATAAAACGAATTGTCTGTCTCGACAGAACCGATATACACGCCTACGCAGCGCCTTATTGGGAAGGATGGGTTAAAGCTCTCCGTGTCGTTAATCGTGACGATCTGGATTTGGCTATGCGTTCACGTGCGGCTCATCATCATCATCGAAGGACGGGGACTCCATCTACATCTGGCGCGAGCACCACTGTTACCGATAAGGACGCCCACAATATATTTGCAGGGATGAATTGGGGATTTGGAGGTGTGAGCGCTATGGGAGGTATGGGCGTTGGTTTTGGTGTCGTGCTGGATGACGAGGTCCTCAAGTTGCGTGATGAAGACGTTATGGTGTCTTCAGGGAAGAAGAAAAGTGCAAAGTTGGCGAGCAAGGTTAAATTGGAGTGGAAAGAGAGGTGGGTCGTTGTTCAAGGTGATACCTTGTATATCTCTAAAGATCGCGAGGTGAGCGGCCGTCTTCACGACTCGATGATGTCTCATGGCGATGGACTAGGACGTCAATCCATCACAGAGAATGTCCTTATCGTCACTGGTCAATATCCGCGACAAGGATTTCTTGCTCTCTTATCCTTCTCCTGCCACATCGCCTTTTGTTCCTACTTCTACTCCTCCAGTTTCCGACCCCGATGTTGATGCAGCGATATTCGACTTTCCGTCTCCAGGGAAAAAAGGAAAAGACAAACTCAACAATCATACAAAATACGTTATATGCGCTCGATTTCGTACCAACGACAATGAGGACCATCATCACCGTGGTAGAGCGTCAACGCGTGCTGACGAGTCGGGCCCAACCAAACTCAAATCCACCAAACCCAAGAGCAAACACAAGGAGAAAGACAAGGAGCAAGTGAAAGCGAAAGACGGGAAACAAAAACAAAAATCCCAAGGAAACAACTATGGCGATTTGAGCTATTATAGTCCAGTTGCTATCGCAGCTGCCACGGGTATAGTGCTTCCACTTCCGTCCTCGGCGACGAGTTATTCTAGATCTCCGGAACGCAAAGTAAAGTCTGCTAATCGGAAGAGAGAAGGCGAAGATACTCACGACACACCCGGAACCACGACTGCTACTACAACCACGCGACCTGGTACCGCAGTCAGTTGCAGCACCGAAACCGAAGATATCCATACCAGTCTCATACCCACCGGCGACGACAACCAAGACGACGAAGAAACTCTGTCCCACCAACAACAACACCAAGCTCTTTCCGCTGTAACCGCATCTACCACCTCGTTATCCCAAAGCGACACCATGCCTTCACCCCTGTTCGCTCATTCGTCAGAAAGTGAATGGGAAAAGGATATATTTGGACAAAAGGAGAGGAAGAAACAGCCTTTTTATCATACTGGATATCAGCCGGCGTTTAGGTGGAAGGAATCGAGTGAGTATGATAGGGCGAAGGATGTTTGGGAGGAGGTTGGGAAGAAAGGAAAAGGAAAAGAAAGAGAACGGGGGAAAGATCCACGGATATCGTCTCACCATCAACACGAATGGATAATTCTGGATTTGGGTGGAAGTTCAGGTATGAGCGTGTTATTTGCTTTTTTTTCCAGCAATTAACGTTATAAAACAGCATTCGCCAGCATGCTACGCGTTCTACACCGAGGCGCACCATATGCTTCGTCAACGTTCAAAACCAACTATCTGGATAAAACGGAGAACGATCCACCCAAACTGGTGGTGGGATCGAGTACTCCCACCCCTGCTGCTACTGGGGCGGATGATGTTGAATATTCGGATTCGAGTACCCGTCGTCATGGTTTCGACTACAATGATCAAGAAGATGCCCTTCGTGATGACCGTTGCCCTGACCATAAAGATCGTCACAGACCTCCACCCTTGACACCCTCCCACGATCTATCAGCACGGAATGAACGACTAGGTGTGATGCCTTATCCAGAATGGAGAATCAAGATCACGAAAAGGGCTCAGAGAGCCGCGTTGGGGAATATCAGCAACGCGATGTTGTTTTACTTGTTTAGAAGTCTAGAGTTTGCCGACTTGTCGTCGTCTTCTGCGGCGAGGGCGCGTTTGGATGGGAGTCACAAAATGAAAAAACCGACGACGGTGGACAGGTCGAAATCTCAAAAATCACAAAGATCTCAGAGATCTCAAAGATTGCGTACTGCTTCGACTGCTTCGACTGCTACTGCTGCGAGTACTTCCGCTCAACAACAACAAGCTCTCAAGTCTTCGCCCAAGTCCTCACTCCCTAGCGATGACATTCCATCAAGTCATGTCGAACTTGATATCGGGAGCAGCAGCGACGAGAGCAGTGAGATGGAATGGCACGGTTGGATTTTGGATATTTCACGGCAATATCAGGTGCAGCGGCAGCATCAGCACCGGCAGGAGAGTGGTCAGGAGGGTGTACCCGGTGTTGGTGGCGACGGCAAGGTCGCCGGAGAAGAGACGCCGATCCCGCAAGGCTCTCCACGCCCGGTTCATCTGGAGCTCGACGATTCTTATGGATATGAAGCAATGAGGAGAAAGGCGTTGGAACCAAGCGGAACGGTGTCGACGACGACGACCGCGGTTTCGACAAGAGATATTAAACGCCCTAGTAGTAGTCACCATATAGAACAGAGGAGACCCACCACAAAGGCGCCTAGATCTTCTGTCGATGGACTATCGAGCCTCCCGCTTTTCCCGAGTTCTATATTATCAAGTCGGTCTGTAGGCTCACCACCGTTTTCCTCGCCTGAACCACCAATGTCACCATCACCACCACCACCACCACTACCACCAGCAAGCTTAGCGGCGGCGCGGAAACGATTGACGAGTATGAAGACCAACAATATTTTCAAGTCTTCTGATCCGCCTATGCATCTTATTTCACGAAGGAGGCCGAGTATGCCACAGTTGTCATTTGAGCACCCGTCGACGTCGTCGGATTTGGGAGAGTCGGCGGCGTCTAACAAGCGCCATATCGCTACTGGTGGGAGAAGAGGGGTCAAAGGCTCATCGCCACCAGACGATATCTTCTCCTCTCCATCTTCTGCTGGTGCTGGCAGCAGCAGGGATGGCGGTGATGGTGGTAGTACTACATCCAAATCATCGCAGTTTATCCGCCGGCGAGCGAGTGCAGCAGGTCTTATCACTTCCAATCTCGCAGGCTCGTTTGGAAGGTCGGCGAATTTCTTCGGAGGGCTTTGGAGGAAGGACAAAGATGGGAAGGAAAAGGACAAGGACAAGGAAACACCTCGCGAGAGTGGTGGTGCTGCTCAAGACCCTTTAGACGAACAACGAGAATATAACAATAACAAAATGGGGAAGGGGAAAGGAACCAACAACATAATACCTCGACCGGAATCGTCGTCGTGTGAAGGAGGAAAAGCGAGGTCCCTCTCCCCTTCCGCTGTGGGAATCTCGGTGATTTCGGCGTCGCGTTTGGAGAGGGCGACGTCGGGTTCTAGCATGGCCGCCACGTCTCCCGAAGACGACGACGACGAACCACCAGGACCATCGCCGATGGTGAGAACGAAGAGTGAAAGGCGGAAGTTGAAGGGTCGTCTGATGTATGAGATGGAAAAGATTGCGAAAGGGTTCGATGGGGATTGATGAATATTGGATATTGAATGTTGTATGTGTTGTGCTGCTTTGCCCTTTTTGCGTTGTTTCTTTGCTTGACTAGTTGGACCATTGATAGTCGCGCGATCTTGTATATAAGAGTAGAGATGGGATGTGTGTATGGTAGAAGATCGACGTTTGTAGCACTTTAGCACTCTTGAGAGTCAGATGTCCAAATTCGGTTCAAAGTGATGACGAGCGAGAGAAATTCTACAGTAAGAGGACATATCAGCATGATCATGCCTTGGATGTATTGAGAGCTCTATCCCATTAAGTCACATGTCCGCGTCCTCGACTGCTAAAGGGCTAAAATGGGTATATGGGATGTTTAGTTTATGGAAAGATATCCACGGCCATAGGACTCTGAAAGCACCGCATCCCGTCTGATCTGCG
>KN818235.1:198376-221293 GCA_000827485.1 Amanita muscaria Koide BX008
ATGAATGCTTCGGGGGTTTCGACCGTCTCGTCAACTGGAACAATAATGCCAGGCGTGTATGCTTTCCCCTGCAAATTGCCCATGTACTACTCATCCCGTGTCAGTAAGCCTGGTCAAAGTCAAGAACACTCATAGCCCAACTCACCTGTCCTCTAAGATCTTTGTGCGGTTCGAGTGTTACATTCTGATGATAAGAGAGAATCGGCTCCGCAGTCTGTATCTCAAGTATTATTAAATTGTTCTCTGTATGCCAGTAATTATTAACGATACCTTCTTCGCCCGACTGAGATCACTAGAGAAAGCCATATCGAAGGGAACATGTCGCAAGCGCTGAGCGACAACTCCTGCTTGTTTATGACCGAGTTCATTCAGCTCGATATCCAGATGTCCCTGTATTATCCGCTGCGAATTTGACTCCGTTTCGCCGTGTCTGACGAAGTGAACCCTTAGGAGCGCCATCTTATAAGGTGATGAGCAAATGATAGGAGGGGATTGGGCTATATTTACCTGGACATGCGGATTCGAGGCGGTTGTTACCGGGTGTTCTGCGTGCATCCGAGTCGGAATAGATCCGAGGTTGGTTTGTAGCTATGTATGTGTTCCCAGGTTCCTTTGACTAGGTTCCTGATATGGTTTCTTGTCCTGACGCTCTACATTCTGTTGAGTATGTGTTGGCATTAGTAGTATGTGGCACTGCATATGGGCTTTCGTAGTTTGGGATCTCGTCCTCGAAATTTCATCGCCACAACAGGTTTCAACCATCTTGTTAAGCAGTTCGCTTGCATGCTGAGGAATAACCTAAAGACTATTATCGATGGTCGCATTGGTAAAGCTTTGAAGAAGTACTCGATGCGACCCCGGGTCGCATCAAGTATTTCTTCAAAATGGCCCTCCTCGTGAGCATCGGACGGAAGAGGTGAGATCAAGGTTCTTCTCTCCGGTGCGGATAATCTCATTCTCTCATGGGCGTATACATTTCCATAGGAACATTCCTACGGCTTTATTGCGTGTCGCTAGGGGCCATATACGGTTTTCGGGTGGGTTTTCTGGAACTTGAAGGCGCTCACCTGCCTGCGCTAATGTAATGGGCTCTACTTGTTGTTTGTTGTGCTTTCTTTGGTTTTGGACTGTCTAATACCTGTGAGACTTTTGAGAAGGATCGATGGGCCAGATACTAGTAGGCTTGAGTCAATGTATCCATCAGTATGAACATGCTCATAAAGAGCATATGAGTCAATACAGACTATCCACGGCCATAGGACTCTGAAAGCACCGCATCCCGTCTGATCTGCGCAGTTAACCAGAGTGCTGTTCAGTTAGTACCACGGTGGGGGACCACGCGGGAATCCTGGGTGCTGTGGTTCTTTTTTGCTATCATCTCATAATCTGTAAAAGGTTCATACGTGCTAATCAAGAAGTAACAAATGGGAGCAAGGTCATTACTACAAGCGACTTTTGGGGGTTGTTTCAATCAGCACAGTTTCAATCAGGTGGCAATATTTAGCTGACCCCACAATATGATGGAACTGTCAGAAAATGTTGTCCGAGTCACCAGGAACTCATCCAGCATGTGCGAGCATGGTCGGTTTTGTTATTATTGCGTACCCAAAAAAAACAACCCCGTAGTAATGATAAGCTTTGCCTCATGTATTCGTTATTCTTGTGTACCTGAATACATGAGATGATGGCAAAAAGGAACCACAGCACCCAGGATTCCCGCGTGGTCCCCCACCGTGGTACTAACTGAGCGGCACTCTGGTTAACTGCGCAGATCAGACGGGATGCGGTGCTTTCAGAGTCCTATGGCCGTGGATATCTTTAACTGAGCTATTTGCCTCATATACCTATTAGAAGCACGTTCAAAAGTTAAAGAAGCATCAAGGCAAATGCTTATCATAAATTACATAGATGTCTATCTGATCTAACTACATCAGTGATATGCTGTATAGTCCTTGCGTCTGGTATACAGGGGTAATGTTATGTGCTAGAAACTGTGAGTATTGACCGTAAGTATAGACGCGAAACCAAAGGGTATGTTTCTTTTAGGGTTTATTCAAAGTGTCGACCTCGTTTAGGATCCGCTTTACGTTTTTCCAATGCTTTTCGCGTCTTGCCCTCCGGTCGGACGACTATGACGGGCACTGGTGAGTGCGAAAGACAGTACCTGCCACGTACCGCTTAGCGCTGGAGCCTGCATGAATTCATATAACATACCGGCTGATACTTCCAACACCAATGCCCATTCCCATGGCTTGCCATCTGCGGCCGCGTGTGCCAACGACAACCGAGTCTGGTCGATATAGCGCAATGAGACGGTCAAGTGAGTCTGTGATCTTTCCTGGTATAAATTCCAGTATCAAAGAGAGCTGTGAGGTTTGTTTTTCGTGAGCGGTCTTTAGCTGTAGATATAAGGATGAAAAGTACCTTGCGTTCCGGATCTACTTCTACAGCCTTTTCTTCTATGTACTTCATGAGTTCTCGAGCTTCGTCGCGGATGAGTTCATGAGGTTTGTCTAAGTATGGTATATTCAGAAACGACGTTCGAGGAGGTGAAACAAGCGCCCTTACTCAATACATCTTCATCCACCCCTCTGAAAACGATCAGTTCATCGCCATCCTGGACTAGTGACTCTAGCGACCAATCCAAGGCTTCACGACCAGTTTCATCGGGGCTTGAAGCGCACAGAAAGGCTCGAGTGTTCCGGGAGCGTTTATACCCATCACTCTTGACCCTAAGAGTGAAAGAAAACATGCTGGCAGCCGGGTTTTCAAAGGTGTCAAAAGATACTTTTGGAGTGTATCCTGGGGTAACAAGCGACGTGTCAACTGATGACGGCATACTCGGCGAAGAAGTAAACGGTGGGGGGTGAGGTAGATCCAACGGCGTGGGTGATTCGGACGTTCTCATTCTCGGGCTTGGCTAGGGCTTGGCGAGGGCTTGGCAGTGCTAACGGCAGAAGTCGGAGTTTGAATCATTGCTTGACTATGACAGACGACCACAGTTCTGGCCCTGCTACCTCTGCCGTTCTGGGCGCTCAAGTCAGCGACGGCAAGCAGAAGAGCGAGTCTATAGATGTAGACAAGGAGGGCTCAGCCTCTAGGAGTGGATCATCCGACGACGCAGATGACGTGTCCTCCGATAGTCAACACGAGGACGACAACGACGGAGACAAAGGCAAAGGTGTCGCGACTCCTGCAAATCCTGGACCGTGGCAGGCGATTTTTTCGCCTCAGTTCAATTCGTATTACTTTTACAACGCTGAAACGCAAGAAACGACGTGGACAAATCCTCTTACTCCTTCCGATCCTGCTTCACCATCGACCTCGACTTCTCCAGAACCAACGGATGCTGCGCATGGTGGTGTGGATGCCACCGATGCACTTGATCCACACTACGCGGCGCTGCAACAGGCTGCACTCGCCCAGGGCATCGATCCAGGTCTTGCTTATCTTGACCCATCCCTCGCCTCTACCATGCCTTCTACATCTGCCGCACTCCCTGGATCACTTGCTTTTTCGGCAAAGTTCAACGCGAGGACAGGACAGTTTACTCGTCCAGATGGCCGGGATCCGACCCACTTGTCAGAATACGAACGCATGAAACGGATGAGCGAGTTTTACTTTGATGTTGGTGCGTGGGAGCAGGAGCTCTCTGGACAAGGGGGAAGCATCAAGGGTGATGAGGCGTCGAAGAAACGCAAGCGGCCGTCGAAGAAGGACTTGGTGAGTTGTCGGTTCATGTTTTATTCTCTTTTTTTTGTGCTGCTCCTGTTTTTTTTTCGTTTGCTTTTTTTCTCTCTCGCTTTGTTGTTCCTGCTATGCCGGACATTTATGGGAAGAGACGGAAATCGCTGACGAAGAAGCTTCTCCTGTTTTTGCGTGCGTGTTTTCATATAGGAACGATTCAAGGAGCAAAAAAGGCTCAAGAAGATTGCCAAGACGGCCTGGCTGCGGACATGATGCATACCGCGCGATGCATCGTCGTTTTGGGGCGCCCTTGGCCCAATGTACATACGTGGTATGCGTGTATGTATGCGGATGAACTTAATGGAAAAAGGGATCAAACTGCAATTTCTTGTTCTTTCGTGCAATTCTGTTTTTTTTCAAGCCATCACGGGACCGCATTAAGGTTTGGCTATCTCGGCTGCTTTTTAGCCTTATTGTCCCAGGTTTTCTACTAGCTAAACTCTCTGTCAGTTAAGATTTCCTCAGCTTCCGGTTTCAAGAAACCCTTTGTCCCAGGTGTTCTAACTAGCTAAGCTCTCTGTCAGTTAAGCTTTCCCCAGCTTCCGGTTTCAAGAATGCCTCTCGTGATTCGCATCCGGGACTGACATAAAAAGAGGGTTAACCAATGTGCCAGCGTAAGTATTCTCTTTGACAAGTGACACTCGCCCAGCAAACGTCGAGCCCTCTTCTGCACTACTCTGAAAAAACGCCAATATGCGCTTCTTGAAAATCTTTCTTACATTTGTGCTCGTCGCAACGGCTCCATCGATCGTTAAAGCCGGCCCACTCTCTTACGGGCTTTGTCAAACTGGTACGAAAGCCAAGCTTTTTCCACGTCCAGTTTATGCGTTATGTACCTGATTATTTTTTGATGTAGCTTGCAATTCCATTGCGGTTATCTGTTATGCTGTTGTGGGTGCTACGTTCGGAACGATTGCTGCACCCGCAGCTCCGCCTGCCATCCTTGCGTGTAACGCCGCCCAAGGGTCTTGCATGGTGTTGTGTGCGCCTCTCTTGGTAGTGCCGCTTCCCTGAAGACGCCTACCTGGATGTAGTTGATAGGTATAAACTCTTATGACCACGCTAGCATATTGCTCATTGTATTCTTGCAGGTGCTTTGAGATATCCATGCTTCTAGAAACGTATTAATTATCCTATCGAACCTACTTGTTGATTCTCTGTTCAAATAAAGTTCTTTGACAGATGTCCAACGGCCAGAAGTGTGATATATTTGTTGCAGCGGATAATAACGTCGTTCGATCAAAAGAGGGAGCAACAATCCCGAACTCACGTGTGCTGTGGAGTGTCCTCTCCCATTTTTGTTGTTGTAAACCCACTCTTTTTTCTACTCGCTCGTTCTCTTCCACGCCCATACATCCACTTACCATGCCTTTCCTCAAGCTCTTGCTCCCTCTTGCTATCGCCGTGGCGTCGCCTGGGCTGGTCAATGCAGGTTACATTGCTTATGGTATATGCCAAACGGGTATGCTTTTCATCTCACTATATGCGCCTGCTAGCTCGCGTTTTAGGATGCAACGTCGTGGTGGTTGCTTGTTAGGCACCTGCTGCAATTGTAACCTGTAATTCTGCATTGGGTACTTGTCGGCAGTTTGTGCCTCTGTCGCTTTGTTGGCCCCACTCCCTAGAGGTGAATGTGAGTATCGCCCCTATCGCCACGGTGTCTTATCTTTCCATCGTTGTTGTTCGTATG
This sequence comes from Amanita muscaria Koide BX008, assembly GCA_000827485.1. NCBI lineage: Eukaryota > Fungi > Basidiomycota > Agaricomycetes > Agaricales > Amanitaceae > Amanita > Amanita muscaria. The sequence goes on from KN818235.1 coordinate 203,814, forward strand.
CGTGTATTGGTGACTCTTCTAAATCCCGGCCGCTGTGACAGGACCCGTGGACCACCTCGCGTGGCGTGGGTGATAAGAGGGAAATAAGATCGATGAAAGTGATGGTTGATGGAGTTATGATGGCATTAGGAAACTTGAAATTTCTTTCTTTCTTTCTTCCCTCTCGTTATTGATATTTTCTTTCTAACAAAATCGTTCCTTACAGACTTTTCGAATGTTTCTTTTAAATAAGATATATCACAAATCGTCATGCGGGATATTAGGAAACGTGTGAAAGGTACGCTGGTAGAGTGCATGGGTCATCGATTCATCGAGCACAATGTGCGTCACGCAAATAGGCTAATCGTTCTGCTTCGTGTTTTTGATTTCCTTCCTTCTCTTTTTATAATTCTTCTATCTTGTATTCCGATGTTCGTTGGATCAAGTTTTAATTGGCAAGGCGTCTGAAGATTCCCGGGCCTACTATCAGCCTTATCAATTATCGTATCCATATCTGACTCCCCCTAAGCCGGAAAGTCTTCCCACACCGCTGAATGTAGATACAATTGTTTGGCGCCTACTCCCTAGATGTGAATGTGAGTATCACCCCTATCGCCACGGTGCCTTATCTACATAATTCAATGTCCTTTGTTGTTCTCTTTCACATTACCAGTTGGTGTATGCGCGTAGGCCGCTGGATACAATTGTTTGGCAATGAGAAGGTTTGACTATCATGCATGTGCCCGCTGCGCAGGCCTCTGCCTCATGCTCAGCCCAGAGTGAAAAACCCTTCATTGATTGACTCACGCGGAAAGGTAAAGTGGCAGGTGGGGTGGGAAACGGACTCATAGAGACAACGAGGCCTCTCCGCCTGATTATATAAAGGGGTTCCATCATCCGTCTTTCCATAAACCTGCTTGTTAGCATCTCTCAGTCGCATTCAACTTCCTCAGCTCCAGCTTCCTCCACGCATAGACATGCAGCTGTACAAGATCGCACTACCCCTTGCCATGGCATTGGCATCCTCTGTCACTGTCAGTGCCGGGCCCATTGCCTATGGCATTTGTCAAACTGGTAGGCCTTTCTCCTTTATAAGCGCTGGTTGCTAATCGGTTTATGAAGGTTGTAATACTGTCGCCGTTGCCTGTTACGCTGCCGCCGGCTTCACATTTGGCACAGTAGTAGCAGCGCCCGCCGCACCCGTTGCGGTTCTCGCCTGTAACGCGGCATTGGGGACATGCAGTGCTGCCTGTGCCACCATCGGTCTCTTTGCCCCTACTCCCTGAACTTTATGCTATCTTTAGCTGCGAGTATCCATACTTTTGTTTCATCAATTTGCGTACACGGGATACCTCTATCTGAGCATCGAATGTAATAGTATGGTTGAAACGGTGATGTATAATAATAGGATCAAATATAGCTTCTCCCTTTCTACTACTTATATCCGTCCATCACCACAATCAGCACTCTCGCTTCCGTGAGAATTCTCGGCCTTTGAGATTCGCATTTTTGAGAAAGCTGCATCTTTTGAGCCAGATATAGCGACACGTGAATTCTTTGCTCAAGGTTCTATCGTCCTCTCAGTGTTTCCCAAGTCTCCTTGTTCCGATTGGTTTCCTTACATCCGGTTTGAGGTACAGTATGTAGCACTGCCACTGAGAATCGATCACCCTTCTTCTTGGTTCCGCAGGTAATTCCTACGCGATATGGACAACATTCAAATACACGCTCATGCTCTAGGGATTACGACCTGAATACAGTAATGCTGGTATATATAAAGTAAGAATGAACACTCTAATTCCAGAAACTTGGCAGTCCTATCCATCCTAACACCTGGGCGCCACTAGCCAGTATTTGCTTTCCGGCCGTCACAACAAGGGGCCAAGACTCGGGTTCTGCACGCGACAATGTAACGGGTTGTTCCTTCGAGCATGCTGCCCAAAGGTCGGCTATTTTGTACCGTTTGTTGGCGATGTGGAAGTACACATATCCTCGGGTGAATTTCTGGAACGCATCGAGCGCTTCTGGACTGTCTGATAGGACTGAAGTGACCGCGTTGCACGTTTCAATTGTTTCGTCTGCCAGCTGCTGGATGACCTCTATCTTGGTTTTTCCACTGCTCTTCGCCATGGTAGAAACGAAGTTGATGGACTCGTTCGCGAGTTCCTCTTTGTATAAGGAGAAGATATCACTGTAGGATAATGAAGGTAAGTCATCAGAACGCCTAATAACGATGATGTCTCACTTGATGACATTGACGTAAGTCATGCAATCTGGTATGGCCTATGAAGCGTTAGGCAATCATTCACCTGCTCTGTAAACGACATGCCTCCATATATGACCTCAGAGAAATACCACGCGGGAAGATTAACATTGCGCACATTCTTGAAAGACCAGCCAGGTTCTTCATGAAGACTGGAAAGCCTTTTGCACAGGTGATCTCAGGCTGTGCGGGAGTCAGAAAAAAAGACACGGAAAATTGACCATCAACACTGACGGGGTTCTTCTGCAATTCGTACTCCCACACTAAACCCACAAAGAATTCCATTCCGGACTGCAGCAACGTTTCTGCAGCGAAGGGCTCAAAGTACTTTGGTAGTTCTCGCAACAGGGAATCGTAAGCATCGACCAATGGATGGTCGTGCTTTATGCCCTTGACATATCGATGACAGAAATCTTTGAGCAAGTCGATGTCATTGTTGCAAGTGTCTTCGCACGCGGCAGCAGTGGCGCCCCACAGCGCGACATATATCTTTGTGTCGTATTCTAGATGGCCATAGACGATCGCAGCCAAGTCGACACCGGTGTGGAAAAATCGACCAAGGCTGTTCTCGCCATCCAATGGAATACCTCGCTCTATGGCTGCAGCGCGGCAGTCGGCGTAGAAAGCAGGATCCGTTTCAACTATCTGATATGGGATGTTGAGTCGGCAAAGAAGACTTTCACAGACGTTTTTGATATTTTGTGCGTGTGTCTTGATGTTGCTAGTCAGACATGTATCATAGTAGCCCTCGACTTATCACGTACCTGTTCCATGGTGATTTATATAGGGAAGTTTGCAGTGAGAAGCAGATGCGAGGAGGTTGATGCACAAACTTCTCGTTGGGTTGAAGGCTTTTAAGTCTTCCTAAGAAGATCGGCGATACCTAGTGCCCAGGTTGTGCATTGCTTTAGCACATATCAATCGAGTCCGTATCGCACTGCAGGCCCGAATCATAACCGGGATGGCATACTAAGAAGCAATGTTCGACAAAATGCTGCAAGTCAAAGCACAGGATTTCGTTGTAATGTGGACAAGTCAGGAGTCCCGCACGCGATTTCATCCATGATATCGTACTTTCTACCTTAAGGAGCACCGGTACCAGCATATCGCCGGGTTTGCGATAGACAGGCAGACTGGAAGCTAGAGTCGTGGGAACATCCGACAAGCGCTTGCCAAATTGGGAGAAGTCGTGACACGAAACTTTATCGATTTATCTGCCGAGGCAGTCCAGCTACTATTTTATGCACTGGAAACATTCCGTGCTTTATTGGCGTATTATTACAGGTTGTAGGACATAACGATCGGTCGAAGTCTATCGGATGCACAAACAGCGGCAAAGAAGCTTATGGCGTCTCCGGCGGTCGCACCACGAGTTTCTGCCCAGAGACCTGGTTTTTCTCCAGTCTTTCCAAACCAACCAGAACGCCTTCTAAACCATTGGGCACGACCTCCACTTTGACAGGCTGTACGACGAAAGGGGTGAGTGACGTGAAATGTCAGCCAAAAGATACGAGGACTGACCTTGATAGCGCCTGTTTCAAGTAGGGGGGTAAAATTGTTATACAAGGTCGTGGTCGCATCGTAATTGAAGTCAAGATGTACAAAGCCTTGAACTCTTCCCACTGCTTTTCCTTCGACTTTGGTTTTGATAAGGTCGGCAGAGACGATGACCAAATATCCGCCTGGTGCTAGTATATCATATCCCATCTGCTGCGTTTCCGCAGAGGATATACCATCGAGGATACAATTTGACGCTTGACCCCCATTGATCTTGAATATCTCCAGTGCAAGGGATTCGGTGGGTAGTGTTCGGTCAACAATATGTGTCGCACCGAGTGATTTGAGGTAGTCGGTGTACTTGGGTGAGGCTGTTGTGATGATGGTAGTAAAGCCAGCAATTCTTGCGAGTTGTATGGCTACGTATCAAGTGTTTGTCAACGGCTATTTTGGAAGAGTTGGGTAAAAATAAAAACATACCATACTGGCCGACTGAGCCGGAGCCACCTAAGATGACAATCGACTGTCCAGCACATTGGCCTTGAGCACCGGCAAGAGGGTTTGGTAGCCCATGGCCATTGGGAGACTTGTTGAAAAGCCCAAGGTAGGCAGCCACGAAAGAGACGTTCAGCGTTGCTGCATCGTCGTAGTTCCAGTTGTCCGGGAGCTAGAATAAGGCAAGGCCATCGGGATCTTTGGAATATCATAGCAGTTTTGTCACTAACCTTTCCGATAATATCTGATTTCTCTACGGCATATTGTTGAAATCCGGCACCTTCATTTGTGTGTGCTCCTTGTGTAAAGCTAATTCAAGGGTTCATCGTTGTCACAACCGAAAGGAAAGAGAAAGAGACGTACACTCTATCGCCGACTTTCACGTTTGTTACGGCCTCGCCCACTTCTACAATGTCCCCTGCAATATCAGAACCGAGGACTGCGGGATATGTCTCGCGATATATCCCAAGTTTATGGATTTTCCAATCGAGTGGATTGAGACCGACTGATTGGATTCTGATCAAGACATCATTAGGGCCTGGTTTTGGAACGTCGACAGTGGTGAGGGCCATCTTGCCCTGCTTTTTGTCGATGACAAGAGCCTTTTGCTTCGTAGGCGCCATTGATTGAGAAGGTTGAGAGTTCAAGCGAGGTTTACGGCCCAAGCAGGCGCTTATAAAGGAGAAACCCCACATTCCCAACGCTTGAGAGTCGTGAACAAATGAGTAAGCGAGTGATAAAAGTCATGTCCGATAGACAGGCACTGTTACCGTAATTTGTAGTGGTGACCGCGGATACCGATCTAACCTTGTTCTCGGGTTCGTTGTACGATCTTAATCATAATATTTGATGACAAAAGGGAGAGAAGCTGGTATTACTCATCGGCGGCCTAAGCAGAGCTTGAGATGAAAGATGGACTAGTAGCAGACCGAGGCAAAGGCTGGCTAAGATGAAGACCAGAGTAACTTAGAGCGTTCACGTGACCGTGATACGCGTCTGGATCCAGATGCTTGGCGGTCCGACATTTGTAAGTATATGATGCCTGCAACACCTACGGCGCTGTCGTGATAAGGTGATAACCACGAAATCTCCACTCACATCGGCTCCCGTTTGTGTCGACGGCATCGGAATTTTATCAAACTTGAATGTTTCACACCGTTTTAAAGCTCTAACTATCGGCGCCCTGCAGAAAAATTGGATGGAATCATGTGATGACAATGAAGGAGGTTCATGCGAATGCCGTCGATGCTTTCACCCTCATAAAGAGGGTGTGACAAATACGTCGGCGCCCTTATTCACACCATCCCACACTTCAACAAAATGCGAAAAATGTGTTGTCCGATTCGGTTCCGTGCTGACGAATAATGTCAACGACCGGGATGTCGATTCACAACACCTTCATTCAAAATAACCCCACGGCCTTCATGCACATGTTTGCAGACTTGCCTAGAAGGCTAGATCTCGTGAATCATACTATGTATTTACTTCGATAAGCATGCTGTGTGTTGTAAATAGAAGCAGACGCAACAATTCCCCTCGAGAGTTTCATATTTACTTTTTACAGTTGCGACGAGTTTACTTAGTGCCTTAAAAATGTTGTTTTATTCGGGGAAAACTCTCACTGTTCATAGATATATTTGGCTATTGGACACATCGTGGTAACTACAATTCAGTTCACAGATAGACTAGGAAAATCATTGGAGGTTGATTTCAGATTTCATCAAATAGGAACAGCCACTATGGCAGCCAAGCTCATCACGTCCCTTCCCGTCGGGCGCCGTACACCCGTGATCTTCCAACCGGCGGTTTTGAAGAGCTTGTCGAACTGGCCAATTGTTCTCTCCTGAGAGTTAAATCCCACCATCATCTATCGAGTATTTGAACATTAGTTCGAAAGATCTGAACACCCCCGGCGGAAGACGTACTGTCATGTCCATGTAGTTAAACATTGTACTAATAAGACCCCAGTGCGCAGGCAGTGGTTCAGGAGCCTCTAAAAAGGCCGCTCCCGGTATATGGTTAACAGCCTCGCCTCCACGGCAGCCGTACGGAATTATAGCTTCCAAGCAGATGAGCTTCGTGTTCGGTGTTGCGGAGCCTCTCAGTTGTTTCAGAATCTTAGCGCTGTACTCGTCCGACCAATCGTGCACAATGTGTTTCATTAAGAAAACGCTGGCTGCCTTTTGGGGTTGAGGTTTAAAAAAGTCGTGGGCTATCGTTCAAATTATATTAGACGGATCAATGAGTACGGTTATCGCTTACCCTGCAACTTGACACGGCCGGATTTTAACGCGCCGGGTAACTCAGCTTCCCAGACCTAAGATAGTGTGAGCCCAACGTAACCCAGTCGAGAGTTCCACTCCTGACCTTGATACCATTCTCAACAACACCAGGTTGATCTTGAATAATGATCTTGAGGTTCGGGTGCTCCTTGGCCAGGGTCATTGATACAGTGCCAACTCCACCACCGACATCAACGACCAAAGCATCCTTAGGAAGCGATTGCCAGTCATAAGCTTCATGTCAAAAATTAATAACAATTATAACTTTCAATCAAAGAAATTACCTTGCAAGAAAGTCTTGTGTGAAAGCAACGAATGAACGGCACGCATTCCAGTGTCAAATCTTTTTTGCCTAAACTTTTGATCGGGCTGAGCGAGATAATCAAAGAAGCCTTTGCCGTTGCTGAGTGCCCTTCCGATGGGCGCATGACTGGGTTCGCCTGATTTACCCGTCTGCGGATCAGACAAGGTTTCCCACAGGTACGCAGACGATTTGAAGATTTCATCGAGGCTGACGTAATGTGAGTGGCCGCATTGCTTACTCGGTATTGGGCACATACTGATGACCAGCCAAAGCAGCAAAACCGATGGTGTTGTCATGTTTGTTTTCAGGTCTACAATGAGATATTAGCTATACGCTGGCCCGTTTGGTCACAAAACGCACTCTGCAATGATATCTTGGCTGGGCTTCAATGTGTCAAACAGACTGGAAATCCGAGTGTTGGTGAAAACGTCGGGCTTGACCTCGCGGTAGACATGGTGGATCGTCAAAGTTCTGAGGCAGCGACCTATGGAGTAACAGGTTTGCTTAGTAGCCTTAAACCGTCATTTATTGATGAACTTACCAATCTTTTGTGCATCTATGCCCGTCTTCTCTGCGATAGCATCGACATGCAACCCCTGTACAAGAGCATTGTCTCGTGAGTGAATAGTGAAGCCGTGGGGGAACAAACCTCAGGCCCAGCCTCACGCAAAACTTCGGTTACACTGGACTCTAGAGCCACACGGAGCGCTGCTGAATGCCATTGCTAGACCATCGTGAGCAGGTAGCAGTGTTACTTGCATATCGGACCTACACCGCCGATGATGCTGAATAGAGAAAGCTGCGGGGGTAACACGACAGCCGCCAATTGCAACGCTGCTGCACCGATGAGCATAGTCGATTGAGCGGCCGCTGGGTCTTCTCTGAATGCTTCAGATGCAGGATGGAAAGGCTCGCTGAGGTTGGGCACTTTGGTCCCGTTTGCAATGCATGTCTTGTCGAGAGTGTCGACGGCGTTGTTGATGAGGCCAAGTAGCTGACGGATTTGATCCATATTGATTGCGGGGAATTACTTGATCACTGCAGGGTTTTATGGTTCACGGTGGAGTTGCAATGTGATCCCAGATGTATAAGCTGTGCATGGGCGCATCGAAGAAGTGTCGATACGATGACAGGAGTACCGTAACAATCACATCAGCGTATGATCATATCATAATCTAGAACAGGATCAGAAAGACGTGATGTGCCAGGCATGCCACGGTTCTCACGATAGGGACTATATACGACCTTATACGACCGCAGGCCATGCGTTGCCAAGGCGGGTCGTCGACTGTGGTCATTTTGCTACACGTCGCAAGAGCTAGTGCTCATTCCCCAAAACTTGGCATATGCATCTATCTTATCGATAAGTGTGGTAATGAATCAAAGAAATGATGGCTCCTTGTTTCATCTGAACCATACATAGACAGGGCGGAAGAGACCAAAACAGGTTGGACTGTGGAGGTTCCGGGCTAGAAGTTTGCATCGTAAATGATTGCCGGTACCCTTTCTGACAAAGTTAAAAGGAATTATCCGCTGGCAATTGCTCAGCATGGATAACTCGGAAGTTGTTTCGAGAGTCAGCAGAATTGACTGCCATGTCAATGGTCAACGCTGTCAGCAGCACCACCTGCCGGATTAACTGAGATGGCGAGTAGAAGTGAGAGCAATGCGATGTATATATGCTATATCTCCCTATCGATGATTAGACAGATTTGCAACCTCATCAGGTTCGATAGCTTACGAATAGTCGAGCCCCGACATCATAACCAGAGAACACAAACATTCAATCCTCTAATTCCATAATGACTTATCATCCCTCTGTCCTTTGCTGCAGACAATGAGTAGCACCTTTCGCAATTATTGAAGTTTGAAAAGAAAGTGATTGACAGAAGGTGGTGAGAAATTAATTCCTTTCATAATCACACGCACTGACGCAAGCCATGGACTCTCAAGACGCTCAAGACGACGGCATCTATGCATCAACCAGCACTCACCAGTCCCAGGCGCCACAAAAGCCACTGATTGTACATGTCGATGAAGCCCACCCGTTTGATTTGGAGAGTTACATCTCCAACTATACAGGTACGCTGCTCCTCAAGCCTTGGTTTATCATGGTTTATCACTGATCCCTTGTATTAACCAGGACGAACTGCCGTTGATAGGTTGATTCACATCGTTCATGTATCCCCAGTACTCGCAGTGGAAGCATTTCAACTGGCGGTACAACTTATCCAGCAGTCCCGAGACTTGTCGCTTTACACGGGTTTAATTGTGGCGTACGATCAAATGAATGCGAACTCAGGGAATCAGCTGCCCAACTCGTCAAATATCGCTAAGCTTGATCAGAAATGGATCGATGATGTTAGTGCAAAGAACCAGGCGGAGAAGACCAAGTTGGAGGTAGAGTTGAAAACCTATGCGAACAACATGATTAAGGAGAGCATACGGGTGAGTCTTCTTTCATATTATTGTGTCAGTAGCAGTCTTAACATGGTATACGCGCCATTCTTGTTCTCAGATGGCCCATCGCTACTTGGGCAACTTCTATCGCCTCACAGGAGACTATTCATCTGCTGTCAAACACCTCACGAAATCCCGGGAATTTTGTACGACGAGCCAACATATTCTAGATATGTGTCTTGCAGTTATCGAGGCGAGTCTTTCAACTAGTTGCGGTAGAAAGTGCTGATGGCTTTTTAGATCATGATCGAACACCACAACTATGCAAACTTGACCACATACATATTCAAAGGCGAGGCCGCTCTCGAATCGACCGCTGCTTCCAATGGCAATACCGGTAACGGACAAGCTGTTGGAACCAGCAATGCAACGCAAATCGCAGCCTCAGCTGCTAAGAAGCGAGAGAAAGAGCAGATCCAAACGAAACTTGATCTTGCCGCCGCGTTCTCGCACCTAGGGCAAGGTAATTACGAGAAGGTGGCGTCGTACATCTTTCGTCTCGGTCCCCCGAAGGATTTGGGAGATTGGGCGGGAACAGTAAGTAATTGGATTCGTACTTGAAAACGTGAATCTCATCCACCTCTCATTATAGCTCATCTCTACAGCGGATATTGCCATCTATGGGGCTCTATGCGCACTTGCTGGTATGTCTCGTGGTGTCCTCAAGACACAGCTCGAAGGAAGCAAGCATTTCGGGAGCTATTTGGAACAAGAGCCATATGTGCGTGAACTCCTAAACGCATATATGGGTAGCAACTTCAGAACTGTATTGGAATTGTTGACACGATACTCGGTAAGGATAGATGACGTTCTGAGTGTTACAGGCTGACAATTGCTTCCGAAATTAAGGCCAGGCATTATCTTGATGTACATCTATCCCCACATGTGCAACAGCTTACCAATATGATACGCAACTGGGCTGTTGTGCTATATTTCCAACCGTTTAAATCAATCAGGCTCGACAGAATGGCCGATGCGTTTGGATGGACCGTCGAAGAAGTCGAACAGAGCGTTGTGAACCTTATTCAAACAAATCAAATCCAAGGGAGAGTTGACAGCCAAAACAAGGTGATTGAAAAGGGTCCGTCCTAGTTACGCCGATATTGACTGACGTATGTTCAATATAGATTTTGCAAGCGAAGCAAACAGATTATCGCGCCGACTTATTTGCGCGCGCAATCAAGGCCGGAAAGGATGTACAGACAGCGAACAGGAAACTGCTGTTGCGAATGAGATTGTCAGTCGATCACTATCTATCCATAGTTAGTGTGCACCTTCTGATCTTCGTTTGATAGACAACAGGCAGATCTTGTGGTTCGACCCCCGAAGCAGCAACCTCATTATCAGCAAGTTCCTCATCATGCTTCTCAATGGCAACATATCTTCGAATAGAGATGTTAGCGATCTCTGTCATGTTAATGTGTTTCTTTTCTCAGCAAATACACATCTTTGTGATCACGGATGCCGTTCATGGGGACAAACCCTGTTTTGAGTCTTTTATGGCGTTCCCTCCGCTCAAAACGCAGGACGGGAAACGGATATCGCAGCGCTCAATGTAATCTAGACAAAAGGGAGTGCAAATGCGTCCGAAAGTCCTCGGTAATATTATGTAAATACGTCTGATCTGTGGCGTCATGCCTTGTGGTTCTTATCAAATGACTACATAAGTATCAATGTATCATGGAACGTGTTTTGAATTGACAGATGGCTATACCATATTTTGATGGCCATCGACAAATTGCCGTTCAGGGCCGAGATATTCACCCGGTACGAAGCATGCAGCTCCCTCCCGGCACTCTTATTCTCCTCTCTCTCAAGCACCCTTGCGGCTAACGACTATTAGCGCCGGCGCTCTCGGAAGGACTGCAGTGATTCCCCCGCTTACGCCCAGAGAGACTATCTAGCGCCTACTTCCAACCATGGCAAGCACCGGAACAGCACCACCAATCCCACCCAATATTTCCGACGGGTGAGTACGAGAGATCTTCCATCATTGGCACCGCTCACAGCGCCTGATAATAGTACGACACCGCTGGTAAGATCCACTTCTTGATGAAAGCCTATTCGCTTCTTGACAAGCGGTGTGCAGTTGATTGGCATCCTGCTCGATTATTTTCTGTTTGGAGTCTTGACTATGCAAACCTGTACGTCTTTCGGTAATCGGTATATAAATCGGGGCGTTTCAGACGTCCACTAACCGACTCATCCGCCAGTTATATATTACCAGTCTTTTCCCGACGATAAACTCTATGCCAAGTTACTTGGTATGCTTTTCTGGCTTCCAGCAGAAGATTTGTTTTACTCATATCGGACACTCTGTCTAGTGTATTCTTCATATTTCATCGAACTAGTGCAAGTAGCTTGTGCAGCTGCTAATATCGACTTTTGGTTTGGCGCGGGGTTCGGGAATCTTGACCATCTCAACAGTGTCCACCTATCACCATTTGATACGCCTTTGATCGGTTCATTGGTTGCATTCATCGTCCAGCTGTTCTTCTGCTATCGAATTTGGGTACTCCGGATGAGCGACAGGAAACTCTACGTTTTCATGTGCGGCCTCATTGGGTTGGTACGTGTGCACATTGTACGCATAGGTCTAAGAATCAAGCCCCATATAGATTTCAATTATGCAGCTAGTTGGCGGCGTCGCTGGCTCCGTAATTGTAAGGCTCACTGCATCCTTCGTCTTATTGATCTGATCCTTACGTGCCCTAGGCTTACAACGGGAAGACCTTTCAAAGTATTTCTACGAGCCAACCTGCTCTCGTGCTGGAAGTCGTATGTCTATGGCATTTTGTGTTAAAACCAGCGGATCCTGATTCGTGGACGCTTAGATTTGGCTTTTTGGGGAAGCTCTGGCCGACGTTCTCATTGCAGGGACAATGACGTATCTGGTGAGCAACATTTCATCGAGAATCTAACGTTGTTACTGAAGTAACGACAGCTTCTTGGTTCTGCTCATGATTCCGAGAAGTATGTCCGATATCCCACTGTCGCGAATCGGATAGTCCGATTGATTGTCCAGACCAACTCATTGACAGGCAAGTTTCCGCCCGCCTTTGGTTGGATTTCGGCTGCTGATACACAGATCCTTTAGCTGGCATGGCGGTCATAGCTCTTGTGTTGCGGATGGCCTTTCCTGTACGGTTCTTTGTGAACAATCCTTTTCAATAACTAACAAGCATTGCTTAGGGCAAGGTATACTTTGTACTGCCGTGAGTGTTTTATTATGCTGAGCCAGCCCCAAAATTTGACATTCTGGCCTAGAACATTCATGCTTGGAAAGCTGTACTCGAACACGCTTCTTGCAACTTTCAACCATCGTCTTTTCCTACGCAAACCTCAAAACGAGCCTAGTCAACAGAAGTCGGGATCGGGATCGGGATCGGGATCGGGATCGGGAGCAGTTTACAGGAGCATGGAAATATCAAAAACAGTTGAAATGGATACGCTCAAAGAAACCTCGACCTTGAAGCATATGGGTCAAAGCTCCGTCTCAAGTACAGCAATTTCTGTCAAGGCACCGCTGGTCACGGATGTCCTCGAGGTACCTCCTGCCCCGAGAAGAATCAGACCACTACCAGCTAGGCCTGGTGTTGACGACATTCAATACCGGTCGACTGACGATTTGTCACCCTCATCCTCGCATGTCAATGTCACTACCTACAACCAGAATAGATCGCTTACACCGATCCAACCCACCGTCCATACGCATATAATGAAATAATTTTTGTTTATTTAATAATTAGCAAAGTGGATTGTTTGTAGATACGCATCCGCACAATACAGTTTGCAATGGAAGATTGTTACAATAAGTATGGCGCGTTGTGATATGCATACATCTAGATAGAACGGTGTCATTCGAACCGTTTCCATGGATGCTTCTCGTACTCCACAATTTTAGCCCGCCGTCTTTTAGGTCTGTGGAAGTAAAAGGGAATGAGGGAATGTACCACAAGATGGGGGAAAGAGGACACGTACAAGACAAGAACACGAGGTTCAATAAGAGCCCGCTGCTGCAAGCTGAGGAACCGATCGCGGAAGAGATTGCCTTCAGGCTAAAGAAGGGTTAATATTAGAAGGCACAAGTAGGTTTGGGTTCATGCCTTCATCGCTCGTAAACTTTCGCTCAGATCTTCTCCAAGCTGTACCTCAACGTCTTCTTCTGGTATAGTGTGCTTTCCTAGTCGCTGGCCTGCGAGTCCTCGCCGCCTCATACGGTATTTTATCGCTAACTGCCTCTGGGCTTTCTCTTCCTCGCGCGCTTTCATCATCTTCAGTGCAGCCTTTCCTAAAGTCCGAGCATCTCCCAAAGATGCTGCGAGTCTCTTCTTGGCTGCCTTCTCCGCTAATGCTCGTTGCTGATGTGATACAGGTCAGATTAAAGCCAATTGAGATGGAACTTCCATACCAGTGCGAGATGCTCGGCGGCCTTTCTGCGCTGCTGCTTCGTTTTCCGTTCTGGTGCCTTTTTGGGAGGTATAACGGACGTTTGTTCCTCCTTGTCTTCTTTTTCTTCCTCCTCAACCTCGTCTAATTTCATGCCTGGTGCTACGTTCACATCTCCATCATCATCCTGAGACAGCTTTGAGACCTTCTGCTTGATCTCCGCAAGCCTCTCTTCTTCTTGGAGGCGCTTCTCCTCTTTTTCGTGCGCTGTGAGTAACAGTTCTTGATGAGCGTCAACGGGTGGATTGTAAGAGGTTCCTTGATGAGGCTCAACGACAGCAGGAACCTCAATGCCCTGTTTGGGGTGCGGAAGATTCGGTACCTGGCCACGGATTTGAGCTATTTCTCTCGCATACAGCCACGAGAGAAACTTGCCTTTGGTTTCTTCTTTTGTACTGCTTCACTTCCATAGGGTATCTTTTCTTCCTTTTTAGGGTGCCAAGGGTCGTATGTTCCACTCTTTTTCACCGCTTCGCTCAGTTCCACGACAGAGCTTCCCGACTTGTATTCCGACGGATCCATGATGCTATTGAACGGCCCTTTCCTTGGCCGCTTGGCTATACGAAGTAATCTATCTTTCTCTTCATTCGTAAGGCCAGACTTGCGTTTTGCAGAAGTCGTTCGGGAAAAGACTGCAGGAACAGCGGATCGTTGTGAGAGAACCTTGAGGGATGTAAGTTGAGATCTTGAATACCGAGGCAACGTATGTCGTACTATATGCGCATATGATGTCAGTTTCCGAATGCTAGAGCCCATAAGAGCGTACGTACTGCGGTCATCGCCTTTAACGTCGATTTGAAACAGATCAGTGTCCTGGGTTTTTTGTAGAGTATTGCTAAGAGTCAGAAAGGATACAAATCCAAGTTGTCAGTAAAGAAAAGATGCATGAAAAAGAAAATGTGTACCCGGTTTCTCTCTCTTCCACTCTCATCCCTTCAAGACCTGTTTCAACATCTTCGAGGTTGACATTTTTCCTCCAAGATTTTTTCCCCTTTCTGCTTGCCTGTTTGAATTGCGATGGTGCACCAACTACCGATTGTGCATTTTTGATTGCTGTCATCGTATGCTGCTTCTGCTACAGCGGCGAAGCTCAGATTTCCCACGCTGAAAAATGGTTCTAACTACCTCGCATTTCGGGCACTCGGACTACCAATCTGGATTACCTTGATCGCTTGATGCATGATGCCCGACAAAATGCTAGGCTCGAGCGCATCAGATTTCGAGGATAATTGCACTTTTTTTTATAACATCCACCGCCTCGAAACTCGCACTGACAGTGAGAGACAGATCCGTGAGAGCTGACGCTACATTTCGAATTTTGTTCAGGCTCTTGGCAGCGGTCGCAACCTAGATGTCTTTCGGCACAGGGTGATGGACATCGACGCAGAGTGTCCTGACTTATCGCCTATCATATATCACCTGCGACTCACCAGTGGTGAATTTGAACTGGAGATGTATATTACCCGTCCTAACACATCACGTCGCCACTGATACACACCGCAATGATACCATGTATAGTGTATAGGCACTGCCTTTATCGACAACTCGGGGACAGATAGGGACAGATGCGTACACTTTTATTACCAACCTCCGAATTCATCATTCATATCTATTTTTGTGCTACATTTAGTACCCGACCCCCAGTTAGTGGCGTCTTCTTGCGATTGTATAACCCACAACTATCTCCTGCAACCCCAGGCCGCCCATATTACGTCCAGTTCACTCGGCAACAAAGATTTACTCTGGTCCCCGTCTACTACCATCGTGTTGAACGCGGTTCTTCGTTCACAGTTTTCAGATATTTAAAGATAAAGAGTCCTTGAGCTCCTCTTCCATAACAATCCATCGATTGTCATGTCTCAACTTCGCGCACTACTCGCCCACATCACCAACGCTGTTGACGCCCTTGACAAGGCATGTGCTGTGAGCGGCACAAGGATACCCGATCTTGATGAGCCATTCAACCTGGCTGGTGAAACTTTGAGCAATGATCCGGCTGCACTTGAAGCCGCTGGTACTATCAGCGCTGCTGCATTGCAAATGCATGCTATCCTTGCCACGCCAAGAAACGCTTTCTTCTATTCCGTTGGCGGAGTGAGTAAAATGGAGCATCGCAATGTAAATGTTTATCAACTTACGAATGCCATAGCAATGGAAATCGGCTGCTTTACGTACTGCTCTTGAAGCGCACTCCGTAGAAATTATTCGTGAAGCTGGTCCTCAGGTTTGATTCTTTCATCCTCCTCCAAAAATCAGCTAAAATTAAAATCACTGATCAAAACAGGGCCTTCATGTCAACGATATCGCCGCTAAGACCGGCATCGACGCGCAAAAGCTAGGTACGAATACAGAATTTCAACACTTTGGGTTTGGTAATGACTGTATAATTGTACAGGTCGTTGTCTCCGATTGTTAGCGACTCACCACATCTTCCGGGAGTTGAAGCCGGAGGTTTTCGCCAATACCCGGTGGTCGACTTTGTATGACACCCACAAATCTGTCAAGGAAATCCTTGCCGAGTGAGTGGAGTCGAAACGAGATTCAGTATGCACGCATAACATATCCAACAAAGCCCCGATCACAAGTTTGTCCACACAAACGGAATTGGGTCTCTTGCCGCTCACCTGTACGTCAACTTCTATAAGTCACTTGACCAACATCTAATTTTCCTCCTACTAGTCTTGACGACCACTTCAAAGCATCCGCATTCCAATGGGAAGCCACTCGTGATCCTGCGATAGGCAAAGGAGGCGACCCAGCCAACGCTCCTTTCGCAGTAGGAATCACCGGCGGAAAAGATTTCTGGAATTGGGTGGAGCATCCCGACCGTGCATACATTCACCGCCGGTTCGATGTTGGTATGCGCGGTGCTCAAGCTATGCAATCCGATAATACAACTGTCATTGGTGAGCGTTTTACCTTTTACGTTCTAAGCAGACTTTTTAAGTGTGCATGTAGCATTGGACTGGAAGTCCCTGCCTAAAGATTCATTGGTCGTTGACGTTGGTGGTGGTGTCGGCTCAGCAGCATTGGCTCTTGCTCGAGCACATCCCCACCTGAAGATTATTATCCAAGACCGAGCACCTGTAATTGAGAACGGTCTTCAGGTCTGGAAAAAGGAACTGCCAAATGCTTTGCAATCTGGCCGTGTTCAGTTCCAAGGTATGAATTGCCATAATTGAAGCAATCGCCCTCATGTCTCAACGACCGTCTCTTCGTAACACAGCTCACAGCTTCCTCACGACTCAACCACAAAAGAATGCCGACGTTTTCTTCATGAAGAACATTTTACACGACTGGTCTGACGAATTTTCTTACAAGATTCTGAAACCCTTGAGGGACGCAGCCACTCCCAAAACTAGATTGGTCATTGTCGAAGTCGTCGCTCCCTATGCTTGCCACGACCCCAATGATGGTGCTACGAGTGACATCGTTGGCGCAGTGCCGCAAGAGGCTCCAGAGCCTTTGCTCGCTAACTGGGGTATTGTTAACCAAACGGCTTACAGCCTTGACATGGCTGTGCGTATTTCATCAGAGTATTGTCTATTGTTTCACTGATCCCTGTCATCGCTAGATGCTGAACCTTTTCCTTGGTCAAGAACGCACGATTGGGCAATTTGATCGCCTCCTGAAGAGCGCTGGATGGAAGATCGTCGCTGTCCATCGTCAACCAGGCATTGATGTTGCAGTCACGTCGGGTATCGAAGCTGTTCCGATCTAATCCTTGGCTGTCTAATGTGCCGGGATATAC
>KN818235.1:228678-245474 GCA_000827485.1 Amanita muscaria Koide BX008
TACTTGGTCAAGAACGCACCATTGGGCAATTCCATCGCCTCCTAACCAGCGCTGGATGGAAGATCGTCGCTGTCCACCGTCAACCAGGCATTGATGTTGCGGTCACGTCTGGTATTGAAGCCGTTCCCATCTAATCCTCGGCGGTCTAATGAGTGGGACATGTATTATATTTGCATACAATGTAAAGTATGGTGTATAAAAATCAAACCAGGATGATATTGTTACGGGCTCTTGGCACAGGGGTAGCGCGCACGCTTTGCACTGATATTCAGAGCTGCGTGAGGTCGTGGGTTCAGAGTCCACTTTTTTCTCAACATATGTAAGACGGAGGCGTCGAAACACGTGTACACTGTTGCCTGCCAGCACGACACCAGCTTCACGCGACATACATTCTTATACATTTTATTGCAGAATCGAAGACTCCTTTATAGAGACATTGAATGGATATCCTATGGTATGTATGTAGTGGAACCTTGGAACCCTGAATCTCTGCGATGGTATGTAACAACAAGGATAAGTCAAAGAAGAGGAAGACTCCTATCATGACGAACAGCAACGGCATTTGCTAGCGTTGATCTGTTCGGCATACGTTCCCATATAGGATCAACGTCGGGACCATCGAGATCGCCTGCACCGTCCCAACCCCAACACCAAACTAGACACAAGTCAACTCTGCACTGCGATAGGACAGAATAATAGCACTAACCGTGATCAGGACCAGCGTCAAAGTCGAGCGGCTCGCTCTCTTCCTCAGTAAACAGCCTATCATGTGGGCCAAACCAGGCTCTGTCTTGTGGATCTGTTCGGGGGTCATCTGGTAGACCACCTAGCCGTGCGAACCCCCGAATAGCTGTAAGGTTTCTCCGCTTTGGGTGTATGATATCGTACACTTTCTGTAAACGCCAACGGTCGGGGGAATCGTTCAGGATTTTAGAAAGAGAAACATCACTTACGTTATCATAAGCCAATTTTACGCGGGGAACCATCAGGATTCTTCCATATCCTGCTTCCCAATAGTCGTTGCAAATTAAACTACACTCGCTGGCACTGCATTCGCCTTCCGCTATGCGCGCCATGCGGAATCTGACCTGCGGAGGCGAGTAGAAAGGTTGAGAGTCAAGTACAGCAATCCCATTCCAGCACGATTGAACCTGAACTGGTAAATGTCGCTGGAACCTATATCCCGAATTTCTGTGGTGAAAGACCTTTTCAAACGGGGCGTTTTCGAGAGCTGTGCCATTGATATCTCTCGCAACCCAGTTGTCGTAAAAGACAGGTGCACTAATGTCGGGGTGGAACATGTAGTCGGCAGCACATGTGATTCCAGCGTTGTTCCTCCTGCTTTGCCAGATGAGTTCGAGGAGGTCGTCCACGCAGGGCAACACATCATTCATAAACACGATAGTTTCAAAGTATTCGTTTTCCGAGTCGCGAAGATCGTGTAAAGGCCAGAAAGCAGCGTTTCGAACTTCGGCGAGATATTCAATACGGTGGTTGAAGGCACCTCTTCTACGCATAGAGGTTTTGATAGACACGCGCATACCGACGCTTTTTGTGAGAGCGTCATAGATGCGTAAGAGGGCCTTTGTCTGGTCGGTAGAGCCATTTTCGTAGATTGACACAAAGACGTTTTGGTACCCCAGTATAGCAGCAACACGGAAGAGAGTGGCGAATAAATCTGGGATAACGTCAAATGAGTTGTAGAGGTTGATGGCAAAGTAGTATTTGTGATCCGATGGTGGGTATTCTTTACGTCCTTCTCCTAAGGGGACTTGGTCGTTGGTGCCAAAGAAGAGCTTGGAGAACCATGATTGTCCTGGAGTTGCTTTGTGCCCAACAAGAGGGGCATATCTGTCGACAGCCTGTTGGGGATACAGAGGTTGAAGGTTGGAGATTCGGGTACATTCTTTGGTGTAATGTGATGAGAGGGAGGTGAGAAGGTCCAGAACTCTTCGGCGCTTTTCAAGTGAGGGTGGTTGGATTGGATGGCGGGACTGCTGGTGCGATTTAGTTGCCAAGCTTCTGGTTCGCCACATGGGCATCGAGTCCTCCTGTGCCAGGTGTGAACGTTTGAACATTGTCATGATCTACAGGGTGGCAGACTCACGGTTGTCCATGACACCAATTTTGCAAATAAAACCCCGAACAAGATACCAATGGCCAGTGCAATGGGCGTTGGTATCTTCCGTGTAAAAGAAGTCATTGTACGGTGAGGACGGAGGAGTGAGAGAAGTCGAAGCGGATAGCGTCGCCGAGCGTACCGGCACTGCGCCACGATTCTCTTCTCACCCCAACCTCCTTTCCCTCTCCTCGTCGTCGCATGCAGCGACGAGGCAAAGCCCAGCTGCGTATCGCCTCTCCTGGCCGGCATGGACCGCTCACAGGCTCAGACGTCGCAGAAAAGCATTCACGGTTAAACCAACGCAGCCTTGGCGTCACGAATCGAATATGGCTTATCGTGGCTCTTTTTATTCTCATTCTCTTCCTCACTCATTACGCCGTCCCTGATAACCTTCCCGCCTCGACACGGGTGTACTCGAATGCTCACTTGAAGTCAAAAAACTACTTCCAGGTCCAACAACAGAGCGACCCTCTACCAAATCCGTTTGAGTTTTGCCCCGTTTATGGCCCGGAAGATGTTGTTGGAAGCAAGCATGGGTCCGTGAAGCTTGGGCAGAGTAGACTGCATCTTGGGAGTGGAGCCCGCATTCAGCGGCTTTTGAACAGAGCGCTAGCAGGGCACCCCATAACTATCAGTGTCATAGGTGGTTCGGGTGCGTGTCGTTCGGAATTCCAACGCATATAGTACTAAAATAATGCAGTTTCTGCCTGCCACGGTGCCGGAGACGACCCTGTCGCGCCCAAATGTTATCCATCCCTCTTCTTCCAGTGGTGGAACCGCGTCTTTCCCCACCCAGCGACGGAATTGACTAATGGAGCCATGCGTCGTACTAGTTCGGAATACTTTGGTTACTGTAACGCGCATCATCTACCAGACCAAACGGATCTGGTGATTATAGAGCTGGACACTGACGACCCACCGTATGTCCGTTTAGTTTCTTTTAAATATCATGCTCAACTCCACCCCTATACACAGGGAGAGAGAAACGTTGCAACACTTTGAAATCCTTGTTCGTTCCCTCCTCCTCCGCCCTGAAGAACCTGCTGTCATCCTCTTGGGTCACTTCAGCAGGCAACACTACCATGCGTATGGATATGCTGGACCAGACCACTGGCACAGCGTCGTTGCACAATTTTACGACGTCCCGCACATCAGTATCAAACCCTTCCTTATTCCAGACTACCTCCGCGACAGAGATTCTATCAACAAGTACTTCGTAGATCCAGTCCTCCCAAGCTCACTTGGTCACGAAATCCTTAGCGAGGCTCTCATCGCCTACTTCCAATCTCAAATCTGCATAGCATGGGCAGTGGCAAACGGACAATCATTTGATTCCGTTCCACTTCTCACACCCGAAGTCGTAGCTGATGCTTCAGAGGGTATCGCCCCTCTCGGAGGAATAGGCCAACGCAAGGACCTACCACCGGTACTTGTCGAAGGCAAGGAAGAAGAACTCGAACCTGTCGTTCCCGCAGACGAAGATGTTCAAAAGTCTCGTTCCAAACAGAAACAGAAAATTGACAACAGACTTCTCCACGCTGTTGCCCACTTTTCACAGCTGCAGGTTCCAAACGACCGGATACACACTTGGCCTGGGTCGGCGGACAAACAGTTTGAAGAGATTGCGCCATACTGTGTGTCCGCCAATAACTTGATCAATCCTCTTCCGCTATCCTTGTTTTCTGGGTCCGGTTGGTCCGCGTTCCACCCTCCCACGTCAAACGGGCCAAATCTGCATACGATGGCACATTATTTCTATTGTACGCGGCCCACCAGCAAGATCCGTATACCGATTCTGGTGGGCGCAGGTGATGTAGGTGTGTATTATATGAAGGAGCCGGTCAGTCTGGTTGGAGAAGGGAGCTCGGTGTCGTGTTGGGTGGATGATAATGTGAGAGGTGCAAGAACGATCGAGAACGCCGCGAATATTGGGGAGCCGGTGTCTGCGTGAGTGTTTTTACTCCCTATCTCTGCTTGGAAGGAAATTCTGATCATGAACTGGTTGGAAATAGGCTTGAAGTCATTGACCACTTTGTCGCTCGCGGATCACACTTTGTTGAATGCATGCTCATGGGCGAGGAGGGTGTGGCTGTACCATCATTCAAGATTATGGGCATTTTTGCAACATGACCACAAGTTTTTGATGCCTCTGCGAAAATACCAAAAAAAGACACCCGAATATCACGATTCCAAGAGCGCAAATAGATATCATCCGATAGTATCAGTTGGACTTGAATCCGACTTGGACTCGAGATTGCTCGTGGATTCTTGTGCATAGATATCATTCATACATACCTATATTAGATATGTTTATCCTGTCATCATCTGCATCGGACTCTTTGTAACACTACATGGTTTTGGAAGTGTGGTCTCTAGGCTTCCTTACATCTTCGGAGTTTCATGCCCTGGCGTCTCGTCAGAATTAACTCTAACTCCCGATGTATGCTTGGCTGCTATTGTCCAATGACTTCAAAGGCCTCACCACCTCAAGTCAGGTGTTTTCAGATTGGATAGACGTCGAAGAAACGTCACCTATTTCTGAATCGATGAGAAATTTGACATGCATTGTATTTTATCGACACAGTACGTAGTAAAGCCTACGTGTTAATCGCCAAAGTTTGCCTCGTGCGTAATAGAGAGCTTATTTCCAACCAATCAATCGATAAAAGACTTTGAGCATGATGGTTCCGAGTTGCAAGGGCATCAAGGCCCACCACACACGTTTTGCAGCGTTTCGTTCGCCTTTGCGAGGTCATCCGTGACATCGTCGCCGCTCGTTTGCGAGCACCACTCCAGGCAGTGCTTATATCCCAATAGGGCGTTGCATAAACCGCCCGAGCCATTAAAGGCCAACTGCGCCTTGCATAATTTGGAGCATGCTAAGTACAAAAAGCTCCAGGTGAGGATAGAAAGTTGAAAATTTCAAGCGGACTCACCGTTTGGGTCCCCAGGATTGATGGTATCGACTGGTGATGATGCTACCGCTTCGGCGGTGCTAACGATGAAAATTAAAGTAAGCAGGACGCGCATCTTTGACGAGCGAGTAAAGATCGAGGAGTTTATATGAATGCATGCAGAGAATGTGGGCTAATATATCAGAATCGGTACAGTGCTCGGTGCGGTAGGCATGGAACCGCGGGAGCTTCTCTGGCGTGTGCGGTTTATTAGTAAACTATTAGTCCGCATGTTTGAGCTTCGCACAGCAGGGATGGCACGGGGAGCGGGAATGACTGTGTATGTGACAGGCCAGCGTTTATTCGGCTCTGCGGGTTATAAGTAATCAGATCTTCCATCTTATGGGAATACTCGAAGCGTCGCAGAATCGAATATCATCCCTATATTCACCATTGAAAAACGTGTAGCAAGGTTGTGGAAGATCAATCGCGTCGTTCATGTGCTCATTTTTCATGTTTCATGTTCCATGCATTAACATATATTCTTGTGCATTGGGCATATGTGTAGGGTGATTGAGCATGGTACATGCGAGGTGGGTGGGGCAAGAAAAAGATGAAGAAGTGTTTTAATTAGGAATTTTACTCCACAACCGTTGTTCCCAAACCCTGCACGGCTTGGTCAGGAAACCGCAAAAGCAGAAAACGATGTACGAACCTTGAACGATCCTACGGGGACATGCGAAACATATGTGAACAGTTTTTCCTTTGCATTTTCTTCATCGTTACGTTTGCCTAAATCGCGCAAGTACAATCAACCTCAAACCATCCTCTCGTCGTAAAACGTTACTCACGTTCGAGCTTGAGTCTCATTCTATGAGGCACGTTCTTGATACCCTGCGACCAGACAGCCTGGTTGAGCTTAGGGTCCAAACGGACGTCGTTGGTGCCCATGGCTTTGCGCGAAAACTCGACGATGGACTTGACAGCCTTGGGCGCCCGCTTTTTGAATGACTGTCCGAAAACATGTTTGTGTAGGTGGATGGTGTACTCCCGTGTCACGACATCTTGAAGAGCTGAGCGGGTCTTGCCTCCGGTCTATACGAGGGAGGTAACTTTGTTACTGTAACCAATGGAGGTGGAATAAGGATAAACCTTTTTCTTCGTTTGCGTAGGTGCCTAGGTTGTTTGTGAGTTATCGAAGGTATTTCGTGTTACTGGAAGAGGCCTCACCATGGATCTTTGAGGATGTGTCGAGCGTCGATGAGTCTACTCTTGTCAATATGTTTGGCGTCTGTTGTGTAAATAAAACAAGGTTCAAGTGGCTTGCTACTATACGGCAAAATCCGGGTGTTTATGCTGATGGGATCAAAGAAAAATGCCCATGCCCATAAGCAAGTCCCCTTGTCCTTGTTTTGCGGTAAGGTAAAGACTATGTAGACTCGCTTCCATGTCCTTGTTTTCTGTATAATGGACCTTCGCATGGTTCTTACCTTTGTCCAGGCACACATGGTCCTTGTCTCAATACTTCCCGCAGACCATGAATGCATGATCCCTCTCACACACATTGTTACCGTGGATTATTCAGACTATATATATCCCTTCCGCGCCCGGATACGATATGGAGAAACACTATTGAGACTGTTTCGCATGAGAAGTGAGAAACCGACACTTTCAGTATTTAAACCGGACGCCAGATCAATCTCGTCGCCCTTTGTCCCTCTTTTGCCCCTCCCCCTCTGAGCCCTCTCTCTCGCACACGTAAATTATTCATATTGCTGCCGCTATGCGTTTCTCCTCCATCACACTGTCTTTCCTGGTTGGCTCGCTTGCTGCTGCTTCTACCCTCCAAGAGAGACAGCTTCCGTACCCAAGTACGCTGATTCTCTCCCCCCTTCTATAAGGATAAACCAATTCATATACTCGTCGAACAGACTGCGCAATCCCATGCATAGAAAACGCCAATCTCGGAGGATGCGTAGCAACCGACACGGCCTGCACATGTAAAAACACGCAATTCGTTGACAGCGTCACCCGCTGTGTCTACGCCAACTGCACAGGGAGCGACCTTACCACCGCTATTCAAACCGCTCAGAAAATTTGCGCCGCTGTGGTAAGTTCTTTCCATTTTAATGAAGGTGTTTGTGTTATTTATAACTGATGGTTTTTGTGATGTCATGTATAGGGCGTTACGTTGACCTCAACACCAGTCATTACTCCTACGTCTTCTGGTCAAGCAAATAGTACCGCTACACAAACATCGTACGTTTTCTTGCTCCAATTCTCCCATCTCCACATTAGAACTTGTTACAGCACCAGTAGCTCGGCTACGGGGTCCGCCTCTGGCTCTGGGGCTTCTTCCTCCACTCACATCAATACCCTTTCGGTCGTCTCAGCACTTGGCCTTCTTGCTCTTTCCCTTTCGTTCTAAAAAGAAAGTTATTTTGGTGGTCGTTTTCATCTTTGTGTGGACCTATTTTGAGGTGACGATATCCTTTCTTGAGTATAATGTAGCAATTATGTAAATGGTGCTGGGTATACAGTACATAATATGGGGGGTGTTCGTAAATGAAACGCTTCTGTCACTGATTCCGCGGCCTCGTGGTGTGCACCTTTTTGTTCTCGACGTTGAGGTGAGTAATGCCAAGATATCGTTGAACGACCTCTAAGAATATCCTGAATCCGTGATCGGATCTGCTTAGGCGACAGTTCTATTGAAAACTTTCTCCAAGGTCTACAGGACTGTCTATAAGTACATAGGAACAATACAATCCTTTTCAATTCAGCGAATAACCTGTTGGGGTGCCTGGTAGAGATGTAGTTGACAGAAATTTGATACAACGCCATGATAGGAGTAACGACCCGAGGGGATAATTACACACCCAGGGAAGTACGCAACGACAGACGATCAATTCACTTCCTCAGCATCGGCGCAGACATCGTCAAGAATCAAGGTAACTATGCCCACGCATCTATAAGTGAGAATACCTGGTAAAGATTGCAAGTGGCCATATGAGTCGATTTTCCCGATCCTGCCGCACCTTACACCTGGGATGCTATAATACACCTCAGGTTCTGCTGCTATTCAGTCTATCGTACAGTGCTGTGACCAAGTATGATCACTAGTAAGAGTGATGGAAGCGAGTCGTGGGCTGGATTGTTCAAGTCCATACTACCCTGCCCCTCATCGCACCTGCCGCAAATGAACCGGCTGTATGACATCATTATTAGGATTTAAAAAATCATGAGCAAGCTTACACGCAAGAAAAATCAATAGGGCACATATGGCGAATGGGACATTGTCCCGGGATGGGCCCTCGTGATTGATGAAAAATAATGTTGCATACCGTACGCTAATGCCTGGAAACATGTATCAGCATGTACCGAACACAAATATGAGGTGATGCAAAATTACAGAGCCACAGGATCGCTGTAATGCCAAGGAATATACTTTCGAAGCGGGTCAGATAATACCCTTTTCTGCGACTATAGCTGTTCACGGTAGCAAAGGGCAAGAAAAGACTGGTTTCTCACAAGAGAGTCCATACAGATGGAAACACAAAGAGAACGCCAATACCAGCGTATATGAGTGTGCCTATTCCAGGGGAAATTGTTCCAGGTGGTGACAGAAGAGAGAGAAAACGCCACGCACGAAGGATGTTCGACTCTCCTTGGTAGAGACGAATGCCCGCCAACATGAGAATCACGGGAATCTGGAATATAAGAAGGAGGACTTGAAGATTGCAAGGGGGAAGAACAGCAGTATATAAGGAAGAGAATGAGTGATGTAGATCATATCACATTACCACAGATTATTTCCCTGACATATATTGATACGAGTTTGGGAATGACTGAACCCAACATGGAATCGGTTAGATTGATGATTAGGAGACAGAGCACAAAACTTACGACCTTTAAGCTTAGCCAGTTGCGCTTGCCAGTCTGGCTCGAAGTACCACTGTAACCTTGGAGCTTTCTCCCACCAACCGAGGACATACAGACTGAGTATCGGAGGTCAACGCAATTCGGTCATCATAGTGTGTGGCACGTACACGACTCCAGTAGAAACACCACCGGCAAAGTCCACTGTGCTGATCTTTCCACCGTGCATAGTATATTTGGCAACGGCAAAACCTAGAGCAACCGCGACGTTCGTTATACGGTACCATGTCACTGGCGACGACATCTTGTTCAATCCTAGAGACAGTGGGAGAGAGGATGAGCCGAAAGCCTGTAATGCATCATCGCCGTTGCTACATATATGCAGTGCAGATACAGCTTTCTCCCGTTATGGATAGACGCCAGTCTTCCGATGTAATTGTGCGCGGGGCATTGTCCAGAGTTAACTTTCGACTGCAAGGCTTCCGTCTACTGGCGACTGAATGCGCCATGATACTTGCTGCAGTGTTTGTTTAAATTCAAGAGCCACCCTGAGCCACCGTGGGTAACTCCGGGCGATTTTCAACGTTCAAGTGATTCACATTCAATGTGTCGACACACTTCCAACTCAGTTCCAAATGTCAAAAAGAAGCATTCATGGCATTGTAAACTGTATGGAAAGAACAACAAACAAAACATCAGAGATCAATGAAGAAAAAAAGTCAAAATTGAGTTGCTCCGTAAAAATACATGTAGATATCCATCCATCAAATCATCGCTGTATCTGCGTCCAACCTAGGTCCATATGCTTCAAACCTTCTTGCCGCCGCATAACTTGGGGGTCCAGGTGTTATTCTATACGGTGATGTTGTGCTCCTCATCACCGACGATACCTGGAACTGTTGAGAGGCTTGAACTTGGCTCATCAACTCATTTTGAGCGACCGACTCGGAAGAGTTGTTGATTTGAACCAGCCTCTTTGCCTGAGAAGTAGTAAACGACTCGGATTGTCGGGCTTGCTTTGCTTTCGCCAAGTCTTTCTCGCGAGTTTGAGTTGGGACCACTCGCCGCCGTTGGGTACTTGCTTGGTTGTCTTGACGAGCACTGGTGATCCCAACACGTGCGTAGTTGCCTCTGTTACCTCCTTCGAGCTGGATGCCTCCTCTCCCTGTCGGGGGGACGGAGGAGAGTAGGCAAGCGTTGTGGTTGCGATCGGTAACTTGGCGGTAATAAGTATATATGAGTGACAGGCAGATGGCGGTCGGAATTATGGTGAAGGCGAATAATGAGATGGCTTGGAAGGACGATTCGTGCGCCCACGCAGCAACACACACTGTAGAGAGGCGGTTATAGAGTGATGATGTGAAAAAGGAGGGGGGACATACGCTTGTAAGCTTTCTTGGCGCCAAGTTGCTTAATTGGCCATGGTTGCCCCTGCTGGAGTGGGGGTCAGCATGTTCAATGATGGGAAAATAAGCGTGCTTACAAATGTGGATCTGAGGTGGAGCTTTCCTTTCGTTGCGAGGGAAGCGCATTCTCCGATGATTTCGTTCTGTACGGTGATGCTTAGCATGTGATCAAAGCAGAAAAAAAAAAGGATGACATACAGAAAACCCGAAGAAGATGACGGCACTTATCACGCCCGCTACCGCTACGAAAAAAGCGGAGGCAAAGGCAAGGTAGGTGTATATGCGCACTAAGGCGAGACGACGCTGTAGATGCATGTTTAAATAGTTACTATGGAGAAAGATAAATGGCGTTACCGTGAATATGCACACGACGCCGAAAGTCTCGACGACAGCAACGATGAGGTAGAGAAGACAGATGATCAAAGACATCTGGGCTAGTCCATAGTGGTGATCTACATGATCAACGATAGCATCTTGGAATGCAGTCGACTACGGAGAAGATCAGAAATGTGCTACGTCCATGGCATGAAAGAGAACATACCGCTCTATAGAAAACATGTTATAGATTTGTCAGGAACTCGGCGGTGAGTGAAAAGGACATACGAAAGGAAGAAGCGGATTGCATTCAACAGAGCAACTACATCCGGTTGAGTGGCGGTGCAGGTAGCGAGGGGGGAAAACCGTACCTGCAATGACGACCTTTCTCCAATTGACTTTATACAGCTGTTGTAAAAACGATTTCTTTTGCTGCACGACGATGGCCGGGGATTGTTGGACCATTGATACTATATAAAATAAATAAATAAGGAGGAGATTGCCAGCGCAAGGAACTTACAAAGACGGAAGTTGTCATCTGAGGACATCATAATCAGAACCGTCAAATAACAACCATAGAACAAAAATACCCACACTTGAGCTGAAGTGGAGGAGGACGACGGGCTACCATCTTGTGAAAGCGCAATTGCAGTAAAATGCCAAAAGGTTCACGATCAACGTGACGGTACCAGACGAAGGAGCATCTCCTTTGCAGTGCTTCATTTAAAGGGCGCCGCCAAGCCGATGATTGATGGCAAACATGACGACCAAAAGATAGGCGGTGCTTCTGATCCGACGTTGGAGGATTTTTTTCGGTTCCAAACGTCAGTACACTCTAGTACACTTCAGTACATAGCACGAGCGGTGCACTTGGTTATAGCCATGGGCATAGAACAAATCCACATGCAGGTAAAGTAAAAAGCCCGAGGGATACGTTTCGCTGATGACATAACTGCGCTTACGTCAGGCTGTGACCGTGCACTGCCCTATGGCCTCCACCCGCGTCCTACCGCTTCTGCTTTTGCTTCTCTACTGCAACGACCAAAGAATCTAAATCATGGAAACAAGGGCTCCTCCTCCGCAAGGTGAGCATCGTCTTGGAACATGTTGGTCTGGCTAACTGGTGTTGCGCTTCACCTTTAGGCAAGTTCCATTATGATACTCGCAGCCGCGTCACTGCGGAAACCTGGATTTTTACTGACATTCTTGGTATTCAACTTTCTTAGGACCACCACCATCATATGCGTTTGTAACCAGAGTGTACAGGTCAACACTTAGGCCTGTTGTAGCAATAAGTGGGTGCGACTGATTGTGGCATTTGAGCGGCTTGGCTGACAAGACCTTTCTCGAAAAGTTACGGCAATTTCTGCATTTTGGGCACTAGCTCAGTACGTTCTTTCGTTCTTTGCGCGCACATCCGACTTACTTTCAGCAGAGCTGTACGTCTCTAGTTTTTAACGAATCACCCTTGTTGACGATAATCAACCCAGATTGGATACTTTCGAAACTATGGCGTGGACCGAACTCGTGAGCACACCTTTCTTTTCGAAATTACCACTTGATATCGACATTTCTGCGCAGTAAATGTTGCCAAGCTAACAACATACACCATCGTTCTGGGTGCAATCTATATGGCCATCTTGGTCATCCAGGTACCCAATTTGAAAAGCAATTACTGCTCACGCGCTCACGTCTCATTCAGATCTTTGGATTTTTCAGCGCAATATCGGTATGTATCGGCTTGGGCCAGACATTGTCTCGCGTACTGATCGCAATAGAATCGGATTCCGTTCGTGAGAAGCTACGCTTATCTCTCAATCTTTTCCACTCTTGCTGTCATCGGTGCCGGACTTCTCGACGTTGTCGCCCACTTCACGCTCAAGGATGACATTATCAACACCTGCACTCAGGTTATTGGTGGTGATACTCTGGTATACGTGCGTCGATGTTTTAATTTAGCTTTTGATATCATTATTGATACGCATCATAGTACGGATTCTGGGGGCCTGTTTACCACACAATCTCTAGCACCCAAGAAGCCCAAGGCTGTGTGTGCCTTTCCTCTTCTCCTCAATAACACATTTTCATCCTGTTTAGATTGCACTGATGCTTGGTCCCATGACTCATGGGCTACCATCCTCTCCTTCATTATCACTTCTAGTACGTCCCATTTCCCGTCGTACATATCACTGTATCTGATCGTAAACACAGTTGCCTCCATCCTCTTCACGTGCATTGCCTTTGGCTACCTCCATCAATTGATGGATCCAACAAGCCCTGTAAACTCCGCCCGTGCACCCTCTTACCAAGCACGGACGGATGGCTATCCGTCATACTACAATCCTCCCTACAACGCATACAACCCAACGTACACTACGGCGTATGAAGGCCAGACACAAAACGACTACTACGCTGCACATAATAGAGGTTATGCGCCAAGTTATACACCGCAAGGACCACCACCACCCATTCCAGAGCGGGACGAGCCCTTCGTGCCGCCTGATGATCATAAGCTACCAAGTTATTCAGGAGATGGACATGTGCTTGCAGGGATCGATGATAAAGACGATCCGTTCTCGGTTCCTGATGAGAGGGATGTGACCAGCCGGCCGACTGGTGGTGGGAGGTAGAGGATGGATTTAATGATGGTGACGAATGAATGCTACGATATTCTTGGTTGCTACTTGTCAGTGGACTTGGTTTTCGGTTTTGGGCTGCACTTGTATGCTATTATATAGTATGAGTAAAAACTGAACCGTATGCGACTATGACCTCCCGACTCTCACAGAACCACCATGGTAAGTATACGGCACCAATACCACACATAGTGATGTTAATCTTTAATTATCCTATGCATTCGGAGCCGTCTCTTTTATTTCATGACACAATCAATGCATGCATGATTTATGATTGGTTGATCGGCATGGCTGCGTACAAAGGAAGAGGAGGAAAGCCTGTAGACTATTTACGTGATGTAGCAGCTGTCTTTTGTTGCTGCTTGATCACTTTCTTGACAATTTTGGCTTCTTCCACAAGGAATGCTCGGAGAATCCTAAGTAGTGATATTTGTTACACAAAGAAACGCAGACAAGGAGAATAAGACCACTTGCCTCGACTTCACACAGTCACCGCACCTCGAGCCACCATACGCCCTCCGTACTGTCTTCTGGCGTTTGGAGATGGTAGCATATTGGCGGGGTCTCAATGCGGGGATCTATCCACGATGTCATGAGTAAAATACTCCGGGGACCAAGGAGGCAGGACGTACGCCTGGTAGACCAGTTCCACAATCACCGCACTTGGGCTGGGTGGCGGGCTTTTTAAGATGGTGGTAGACGAGCTTGCCGCCTGGTGTTTTGACAACGCGGCGGCGGTTTGAGGTGGTGTTGTAGGGTGTGCGTTTGCGGAGTGTGACGCGTTGAGCCATTACGTTCTGGTTTTTGAAATCGAGCTACTGTCGTTTAGAAATGCATGGCATACTCACCTTGATTCGTGACGATGTCGGCGCCGATGCTGGGGATGGTGCACTAGCAGGTGGTGTGGCTGAAAAACTGGTCAGCACAAGCGGCAAATTCCGGATGTCATGTGATCTCAGGTGTAACCAACGCTGGCCGCTGTTCTACCCTCACTGACATTGCATAGCCGCAATTGAATTTACGCGGCTTGTGCTGGCTTGTGCGTTCAAACTAAGCAGCAAGTGGTGCGTTTTGGCGCCAGTAGATCCAAACCTTCCAGATCGAAAGTCAGCTCTGGACAATACTGCGCTTGTCACGGAAGACATCTAGTACTATCAATATACTGGGTTTTCAATTGATTCCATGACGGGGATAGGCTGCCCCTCCCATGCTTTATCTTTTATGCGTTACAGCAATGCGATTGCAAGCCCTGTCTCCCACCATCTCTAGGATTGACCCACAGGATGTCGTCGCCAGTGACGTGGTACCGTATAATGAACCTCGTGGTTGTTCTAGGTCTAGCCATTGCCAAATATGTGTCTGGCAGTGCAAATGTTGGTAAAGTGGATCTTGTCTTTGCGATCATCAGCGGAGGCGTGTACGTGCCACACACACGCTATGACGTCCGAATTGCATTGACTTTCGACACTTAGTCTGTATTTCATTGGTTGGTGGGAGAAAACTCCAGGGTTACAGTGGTACTTCGAGCCAGACTGGCAGGCACAACCCCGAGCGATGATAAGTTGCGTGGTTAAGCTTAAAGACCGTAAGTTTTGTGCTCTGTCTCCTAATAATCAATCCAACTAATTCTGTGTTGAATAGACCTTGGTTCAGTCATTCACAAAGTCATATCAATATATGCCAGCGAATTAATCTGTGGTAATGTGATATGATTTACATCACTCATTCTCTCCCTTATATATGCACTGCTCTTCTTGTATCATTTCCAAGTCCTCCTTCTTATATTCCAGATTCCCGTGATTCTCATGTTGGCGGGCATTCGTCTCTACCAAGGAGAATCGATCATCCTTAGTGCGTCGCATTTTCTGTCTCATATGTCACCACCTGGAACAATTTCCCTTGGAACAGACACACTCATATCCTTTGGCATACTTATTTCCTCTGAGCTTCCATTTCTATGGACGATGTGAGAAACCAGTCGTTTCTTTACTATTTGCCAACGTGAACGGCTATGGTCGCAGCAAAAGACATTCTCTGACATGCTTTGAACGTATATTCCTTGGCATCACAGCGGTCTTGTACCTCTGTAATTTCGCGTCATCTCATACTTGTGTTCTGTACATGCTAATACATGTTTCCAGACTTTGGCATCAGGTTTGCAATAATTTCTTTCCGAGTCATTAATGGTCACAAGGATCCACTCTGGGTTCATGTCCTATTCGCCCTATTTGTTTTATTCTATTCCCTTGCGGGTAAGCTTGCGTGGTGACAGCTCACGAGTCTTTCCATCTCAATAACGATGTCATACAGCCTGTTCATTTGCAGCAAGTGCGGTGAGAGGAGTAGTATGGCCTTGAACAATTCAGCCCACATGACTCGCTTCCATCACTCTAACTATTGATCATACTTAGTCACAGCATGGTACGATTGCAGCAGAGCAGGTATATAGTATTCCAGGTGTAAGGTGCAGGATTGGGATATCAAATTCACATTCTGGCTACTTGCAATCTATACCATCATCCTTTATCAGCCATTCCCATTTATAGATGCCTTAAGTTGGCATACTCATCTTGATTCGTAACGATGCCGATACTGGGGATACTTGTGCGTTCAAACAAGCAGCAATGATTGTGATGCGTTTTGGCGCCGGTAGATGTCAGCGCCCGCACGTCACAGAATGACATCTACTACTAGTACTATCAATATACTGGGTTTTCAATTGATTCGGGGATTCCATCACGGGGGATCCGGGATAGGCTGTGCCTGGGCTTCCGTGCTTTTATACGTTACAGCAATGTGATTGCAGGTCCTGTCTCCCACTATCCCGAGGTTGACCCACAAGATGTCGTCGCCAGTGACATGGTACCGTATAACGAACGTCATGGCTGCTCTAGGGTTCTTCGTTGCCAAATATACTCAGATTAACGGTGCAAAGGTCAACACAGTGGACTTTGCCGAAGGTGTTTTTACTGCAGTCGTGTACGTGCCACTGCACACACTATGATGACCGAATTGCATTGACTCGGACCTCTGAGTCCGATACTTAGTCTGTATGTCATCGGTTGGTGGGAGAAAACTCCAGGGTTACAGTGGTACTTCAAGCCAAATTGGCAAGCACAACGCGGAGTGATGATAAGTTGCGTGGCTAAGCTTACAGACCGTAAGGCGTCTCCTAATCTAACTAATTCTATGTTGAATAAACGTTGGTTCAGTCATTCCCAAAGTCATATCAATATACGCCAACGAATTGATCTCTGGTAATGTGTTATGATCTGCCTCATTCATTCTCTTCAACTTCAAGCCCTCCTCCTTATATTACAGTTCCCCGGGCTTCTCGCGATGACAGGCTTTTTTCGCCACCGAGAATCATATGGCATCTTCAGTTGTGCGTGGCGTTTTCTGTCTCATCTGTTACCAACTGGAACAAGTCCCCTTGGAACAGACGAATTCGT
Organism: Amanita muscaria Koide BX008; assembly: GCA_000827485.1. Classification (NCBI taxonomy): domain Eukaryota; kingdom Fungi; phylum Basidiomycota; class Agaricomycetes; order Agaricales; family Amanitaceae; genus Amanita; species Amanita muscaria. The sequence goes on from KN818235.1 coordinate 245,383, forward strand.
TTACTTTAGCGTTGTTGCTTCCCGTTGGATTCCATTTGAATGGACTATCTTGTGAGAAACCAGTCGTTCTCTTTGCTCTTTGCTAACGTGAA
>KN818235.1:246289-316832 GCA_000827485.1 Amanita muscaria Koide BX008
GACGAGGTGGCTCTTGAGTTCAAACAAACACAGCACTGCAGCAAGTATCAGGGTGCATTCAGTTGCCGGTAGATGCAAGCTTTCCAGACGAAAGTTATTAACTCTGGACAATGGCCTCGCGCACAATTACATCTTCACGGAAGACTGGCCCCGTCTATCGATAACGGGAGAAGGCTGTGCACCCATGCGTTACATATATGTAACAACGATGCAATTACAGCCTTTACCTCTCTCTCCCACTGTCTCTAGGATTGACTCGCAGGATGTCGTCGCCAGTGACATGGTACCGTATAACGAACGTCGTGGTTGCTCTGGGTTTAGCCGTTGCCAAATATACTGTTTACGATGCAAAGGTCAACACATTGGACTTTGCCGGTGCAATTTTTACTGGAATCGTGTAGGTGCCATACACCAGGACGGCCGAATTGCATTAACTCCCAATACTTAGTCTGTATGTCATCGGTTGGTGGGAGAATGATCTACGGTTACAGTGGTACTTCAAGACGGATTGGAAAGCACAACGCCAAGGGATGAATAGTATTTGGACAAGTTGCGTGGATGGACTGGAACACAGTAAGCTCTGTGCCTGTGTCCTTCTAATCAATCTAATCAACCCTAGGTCGAATAACCCTTGGTTCCCTCATTAACGAAGACACGATCCTGTTATTCTACGGTAATGTGCTATGACCTACATTACTTATTCTCTCCCTGATACCCTGCGTTCTTTCCCACCATCGTCTTCAAGTGCTTCTTGTTGCATTCCAATACCTCCTGCTGTTGATCCTATTGCCAGTGATTATGAATCGCTACTACCGAGGAAACTGGCCGCTCCTTTGTGCGTGGAGTTTTCTATCTCATTTTTTACCAACTGGAACAAATCCTCTTTTAACAGATGCGTTCGTACACATCGGCTTTGCTGCCCCCTTTTGGTTTTCATTTATTATATGGTTCGATGGGTGAGAAACTAATCATTCTCTTCGCCTTTTGCTAACGATGGTCGCAGCCAAAATCGTCGTCTGGCCCGCATCGAACGAAAATTCCTTGGTATCACAGCAGTCCTATTGCTCTGTAATTTCGCGTCATCTGATTCTTGTGTTTGGTACATGCTGATACGCGTCTTCATAGACCATAGCTTATATTTGGTAATAAAACCCGTCATTGACGGTAGTATTCACTGGATATCATCCAGCGACTTTACCCTCATTTGCCTAGCCGCATTCAACCTCTTCTTTGACGGTAAGTCACTTGCGTGGTGAACCTCACCCCCCTAATCACGATGTCGTACAGCCTGTTTATTTACGGCATGGGCGGTGAAAGGCAGGGTATGGCCTGTAATTTAGCTCACATGACTTGCTTCCATCACGCTTACTATCGATTATACTATAGTCACAGCACCGTAATGGCAGTAGAACAAGTTATATATGCAATCCCAGGGTGTAAAGTGTTGGATGTGTGACCTGAGGACCTCTTCATTCGAGGCATAAAAGGAGCAGTAGTGAGAGTGAAGCAGATTATATGTCTTTTGACACAGCTGGGATTGCATTCGCCTGAACGCAAATCTGACTTTTGACTTATTAAAGCAGTAACGTTCCACCATTTAACCTCATGCTTTAGTCTCAGGAATGCCCATTGTGGTCATGGCTCTGAAGTCTTAATCGTGCAACCCGGCATGGGGACTCATTTTAAAAAACTCACAAACCACTGCAGCCCAGTTTTTGTTTGCCTTCAATCGATTGTCTTTACTTTCTCCGTCTTACTTTTTCGCTTCCAAGAACGCAGATGATCACATCTGGTATGATGTTCTCCTCCCTCTTCAACTGAACGCGGTACTCATAGCTGCGTCACATCGGCATTTGGAGTCGACGCCGTTTTCACGCAACATGCAGGCAAGCAAGGTACATTACGGACGGTGTTCCACCCTAATTTACCGATTCGTGTAGGAGACGCAAAATGGGAATGTGACAGACGAGGATAAACATAACAGCAAAGAGAAGGTACTTAAATTGAACGTCGGAGGTGCCGAAAAGGTTTGTGCGTTGCTGACCGTAAATCAATGTCATTCTTCACCTACAAATTGAATTTGATTAAGCCGTTGGTTATGTTTTACAATTGTTAGAAGGGTCACAGAGCAGAGTTGACGTCCGATATTCCAATTTGAATTCGTCCAGCCCTCAGCGCTTCAGCAGTCAGGACAATGTGAAATCAAACTCACACTTGGAATCTATAACATTGATGTTCAGTTATGGTCATTTATAGATGCCTGGCATACTACCTTGATTCTTGACGACGTCGGCCCCGATGCTGAGCAATTAATAATATCTTTTCTTGGTCTCCTCGTGCCACCACTTAATCCTTCCAAGGCGTCCGAGAGACTTTATTCCCCGTCATGTTCAACGAGGACATGTTTTACCGTCCAATTTTGACGAGGGGACACTCGTTAAGTGATCGACGATGGGCTTTCCAGTAGCGATACTTCCCTCCGCTAGATTTGAGGACGTTGGCGATGGTGGAGATTTCGCAGCATTCACCTAGTTTATCAACGATAGAGGGTCAGTGTTTCGATGTTTGGTCGATGGAAATATATACAAATATCACGGCTATATCCGTCATCCTGCGGTTAAAATTTTCTCATCATTGTTTCACCTAGATCACTCCCAACTTAAAGCTTAACCCCTGATGCACCACGGCAATCAGATGGATGCCGACACAACTTCAGGAGCCCTTTCTGCCTTCTCATCCTCCTCGACACTGGATCCAACAGGAGTTAATTTAGATGCGCTGAACGGCAACATGACACGCTACTCGAACGATCTCCTTTGGGAATATCAGATCAAGAAGGCCGGAGATGACCTGGATGCCTGGCGTCATCTGGCTGATGTACCTCACGAGGGAATTATCAAAGACCGGCTTGGAAAACTGGGTTATCGCGAGCCCGAATCTTCCGGACTCGCGTGACATTGTAGTAATGGGTTTCAACAACGAAGAGTTGCAACAATGGAAATCCGGAATGCAGACCGGTGTGGAAAAGAATGATTGGGTCGGTTTAATTAAGCATCGTACGTACATTTCGGACTATCAGGTTGTTGGATCGCATTTAATCGCAACCACAGCAAAGCTTCGACGAATTCGCAAGGTGCCTAATGTAGCTCCGGGCGTCGGGATAGAATTACGTGCGCTTCATTTTTCCCATTTCATTCTGCTAGGATGTTCACATTCCGGTCATCATTGGTCTTGGCTTAGAGAATGGTACGTTTGTGTCCATGACCTGGTCATACCTTATTGATTCGATTTGTGATCCAGCTGTAATCTGTGCTTTTAACTTGCCATACTATGGCGGCTCTCACACACTTCTACTCCGAGTCATCGATGAACTTCACGCGCTACCGATAGAGCGTAAACACACCAATATTGTCCCCATTGTCCAGTCATCTGGAACAGGGAAATCTAAGACTGTGGACGAGGTTGCCAAGATGCGGATTCTCTTCCCTCTATGTATACGGGAACATATCGGGGAAATTTGTTTCGGTGTGTGCCAATGATTACGGACAAGTTGACAGAAGATCAATTTTCTCTAGCATATCCTCCTACCGACAGAGTAGTCCACGACCACCTTCTCCGTGCGGTAGGTACCAAAAACGTGGGAAAATGCAAACAATATTTCAGGTCCTTCCTATCCGCTCTCTTCACATTAGCACATCTTCAAGGCCAGAAGCTTTTTCCTGGGGGTAAAAAAGTGTCATACGAGTCCATGGTGATGACTTTCCGTGGTTTCTTTGCGGAACCGCTACAGAGAATTGAATTTTACGAAGCTGTCGTCCGGAAAGCTCAAGAAAGCCCTGACACTACTCGCACGAGTGTCTGGAATTCTCTCAAAGAGCTTACGGACGGCTTAAAGGATCGTTGTGTCAAATGGTTACCCACCACCCAGTGCCCCATCCTTATTTCTATCGACGAGGTTCATGCAGTGTCCTCTACGCTCTTCGTCGTGGTCTTGATGATTGGTCGGACACCCTGTACTCGTGCATGGAGTCAGTGTTAAATGAGGGGGTCTCGCACGATTTTGCAGTCATAACGCTCTCGACAAACCTATCTGGTATTAAAGAGACCGCATCGTCTATGCGCGGACGTACTCTTCCAGCACCGGTTACGGAACTTCCATTTGATGTTTACGTTATTAACCAACCTCTCACTCCCAGTCAAGCGACCTTGGCTTCTGTTGGTTCTTTAGGATTTACAGCGAAATTTGGACGACCGTTGTAGGTCAGACTAACTTGATTGTTTTCGTGACCTCACATTCTCGTTCGTCCTTAGATTCTATTCAAGCTATTTGTCTCGTAAAGACCTGCCAAATATTGTCGAAGGAATTATGCGTAATGTTCGAGAAAAGCTTTCTGGCCGCGTTTGGCCCCCAACAGCCCGAGTTGACACCATCGATGCATCATCAATTGCCGTTCTCTCCGTTCGACTTCATCTTGACCTCTCCCTTGCTACTGCCTATGGAAAGCCGTACGAAGAAGAACTAGTCCGTAACCACCTGCGACTGCTTTATTCAGTGCATGAAAACCGGGAAACATTTGTGACCGGAACATCTCCTGAGCCTCTAATTGCAGAAGCATCTGCGCAGATCTTGAACCACTCCCTTATGACCCACCGCTTTGAAAACGATGGACCGTACATGGATTTATGGAGTCTATTAGGGAAATTTGTTGATGATGGTTTGGCATCAGAAGGTGCGGTCGTAGAGTTGATCGGTCGCGCTCTCAGCATTTCTGCGATGGACCGCGCAATCAACAGGCTCTCGGAGGTCTGTGAACTCAAATACCAGACTCCTGTGGCGGTTACAGACTACTACAAGGCGTTACTTACGGATGAGGCATGGGACGTTCTTCGTCAATCCTTGCCTGCTAACCGTGCACGGTTGAATCATGACTCGGCAACAAAAACCTTCGAGGATGCATTTCAGGATGCCTATTTCCATTTCTCGCACTGGGCAAAGGCAAACGACACCTTTCCATTACGGGATACACTTGCTTGGGCACTTTGGTTACGTGGATCAGCGGTTTACTTGCAGCCTAATCAAGAGCGCACTGATCGCATGGTCCCTATCTACTTTTCTACTCGGGGTAAGGTTTCTCCGGACACGATGTCATTAAACCTTGAGCAAGACAGAATGGGTCCGGCGGATCCTGCTAACATTGACATCCAATCTGCTGAAGCTCTCCAAATCTTTTCGCATGAAAAACTGCCTTACATTGCTGTCGTACATCGTTACGCCGTAACAAAGAACCAAGGCATCTTTGTCACACCGACTTCATATGACCTCAGACGCCAAACCTCTAATGACTCCATTGACTCGGAGGAGTCGGAGGCGCCTCGCTACCAAATCGTTCTTCAAGGCCTCAGTGCATATGACATTACTGGCACAACCAGAACGTCGATTCAAGCAATGATTAACCACGTACAAAAGTCGCCAATCTCACTAGTTTACCAGCTTCTGGATGGTGTACAGTTGCAGGGAACAGAACAACTGCCGGCCCTTCCACCGCAGGCTAGAAGAGGAAGTCAGCACTCATTAACACGTAGAATTTTCTTGGTACAGGTATTACCGTATGATTGTGTTAAATAATGTGTTATGACAATTCCTTGGTGTTTTTTTGCGTGATCCAGCCCTTCCTCGACATAAGCAGATATCGCAAGACGATGAAGTAATCGACCCTTGCCACGCACGCGTCAGAGATTATGCGTATCTCATGCGCTCGTAGATGCAAAAGTTAGAAAGTCAGCTCTGGACACCGCGCACACAATTCCATCTTCACGGAAGATTCGTAACGGGAAGACTGTAACCCCCGCCATGCGTCCACTGCATGCGTTATAGCAATGCAATTGCAGGCGCGACCCGCTCTCTCCCCCACTGTCTCTGGGTTTGACCTACATGATGTCGTCGTCAGTGACATGGTACCGTATAACGAGCCTCGTCATTGCTCTCTAAGTTTAGATAATTTTGGAGGTGCAAATATTGGGAAATTGGAGCTTGTTTGCAGTTCAGGCAGAGCCGCCAGTAGTGAGGGTGAAGCAGATATTATGTGTTTTGAGCTACTGGCTACAGCCAAGTTTACATCCGCCTAAGTAAGGATCATGTATGTGATGTCGCAAGGCACCGCGAATGTGGCATTTATCTTTGAACCCTGGCGGTAACGTTCCATCATTTGGCTATGGCAAATACGGCGCACTGCTCTCATGCCTTAAGTCTCAAGCGCTCATCGTGGTCATGGCGCCCGATCCTCTTGTAGGACTCACAGAACCACAAACCAGCCCAGCTTTGTAACGTTCTGTTCGCCGATTTACAACCGTTTGTCATTACTTTCCCTTGCTGCCCCGTCCGTACTCCGTCGTTTTCGTGTAACATGCAAGGTTCGAGTAAAGCAGGTACGTTCCCGACAAAGTTCCACCCTAGTTGAGTGCAATGGGCAGACGATAACAGCCAAGAGAGGTAGGTAAATTGAACGTCTGAGTTGCCGACTGGAAATCGGTATCATTCTTCACCTACGAACTGCACTTTATTGGATTGAAATTCTTTCCATAATTGCTATTCATTTTCGGAATGCTTGACATTACTTACGCCAAGATTTAGTCCCAGCAACAAGGTCACCTACTTGCGGCGGTTCTCCATGGCAATGTCGGGCGCAGTTGTGGAGAGGAGAAGGGCATAATCTCTTCAGCCAGGTTATGACCAAGTTAGCTGCTCGTATAACATTATGAGTATTCTGTTTTGAATCCGCAGTGATAGCACCTACAAGACAGGGCCATTGTATCGTGTTCCTGGAGTGGCGAAACAGTGACAGATACTGTGAAAAGGGATAGATTCGCGACGATAATAGCAAAGCGCATATGAATACGTGAGACTTGCGAGCTCATTGGTGTGCTACATGCGCTTACAAGCTAATCATGCCAAACCAGAGCGATGAGTTGCCTTGTGTCTACTTTGGCCAGGGAACGGATACTTGGCGTGCAGGGCGGACATAGAGGTACTTCCGGCGTTGATGGCACGGGAACCATGCTGCTAACGCACATCAAATGTACATACATTGATGGCTTTGCACGTGTGTAGTAACCAAGACACCGTGAATCTGAGAGGACTACCACGAATTCTCGGGTTTAAGGACATAGCTTGAAGCGAAAGATGGCGCTTGAAGTGTTCCTGATCATTTCGCTGTCTTGATCGGATATGAGATTTGAGGAAATACTTTACGTATCATCTTCTAGTCAACTCTTGTTCTAGGTACGTTGATGTTTTCGGGCCGTACCCGCAAGTCGTTGTGATCTACATCACGTCAAGACCCGTGGACACCGGGAAGAGGGGCATGCTCACCATGGTTTGTTCCAAAGATGAACTTGTATTAACCTCATCAGGCAAGATCATCAAAGTTAGTATGTCACCTGGATGAATATGATCATAGCCAAGACTAGACACTTGTGAATGTGCTCTCTTTCTCGGGAAGTTGAACAAGACAAAAGTACACGTTCCTAGAGTGGCGTATCAACGACAGACGGGCCAAAACGGGGTGAATACACGGCGATATCGGCAAATTGGGCGAGAACTGGAATGCGAGCTTGTGGTGCGTGCTCTTTACATATATTCTAGAAAAGCCATTCGGTCCGACTTTCAAAAATCGGGACGAAGTCCGTCTTGCACTAGTTTCATTGGTGATGCATTGACGATATACTCACCTGAGTAGTATCACCGGTACATAGCATGAGAATTGATGAAATCCTCTTGATATCGCCAAGTATTCAAAACCCCGTTACTGCGCTATTCAGCTGTTCCTAGATCGTGATTCTTGTCTGTAGGAGGATATCCCGGGCTGTGCCTTGTGCAACTATCATGTTCTAGGGCTCCGAGTCGGAGGTCAGCACAGCCACACACACGCTGATGCCAACAACCAAACGAAAACACAAACCGGTAGAGCAGAAGCCCACCACCGACAATGCTAAGGTCAATAGCATCATTAGAGATGTACATGGCACTCTTCCTTTCGCATCATACACTTCAGCTGTAGCAGTGCATACGACCCTTCTTTCCTTCACCGCTCTCTACCTACCCAGAACTGCCTTCCTCTCCGAAATAACTAGACCGCAATGGGACCTTGCGAAACAGACTTCTAGAGACAAGCCGCAATCTCCCTTTCTAAACCAGTTGACACTCAGCCCTGTCTCTACTCTGGCATGGATCTGTCTTGGCGTCCTGTTTGTTCAAATATGGTGGGGAGGTTGGATGACAACGTGGTACATTGGGAATGTCGTACATGGGTCTGACGAGGAGAAGAAGATGCAGAGGGTCGCGTATGATAAACAAAAGTTCAAGGTTGGTTGTTATCTAATTTTCGACGAGAGCACGACAGATTGACAACATCCCTATAGCACCTCAAAAGTGCCGCTATGCTGACTTTGCTCGCCTCTGTCGTATTCCACGCCTTACTAGTTCTTCTTGGGGCCCCTTTGACGAACTGTTCAACTCCGTTCATGAGCGGACCAGATTGCCTCTCGGATCATCTCCACACACGAACATACCTCCTTGCTCTTCTTCTCGCACTTCTTACAGTACCTGTACCGGCATATACCCTTGATGCTCCCAGCATATTCAAAAGTGACTCGCAATCATGGGAGCGTTGGCTGTTATGGACTAGACTGTTTGCAGAGCGCTCGTGAGTGGCAAAAGGGTTAAGCGCCGATTAGGCGGGGCAAAGTTGACTTATCAATCTTTTAGAGTTCGCAATTCCATCGAGCGGGCGCTGGTCTACCCTGTGACAGGCGCTCTTACAGGATGCTGGATTGGAGCGATACCTATCGCGCTCGATTGGGACAGACCATGGCAGGCTTGGCCCTTGACCCCAGCATACGGTGCTATATGTGGATACATTGTCGCTTCGCTGGCAGCGTTTACAGCCACAGCTATCAATATCATGGCAGCGGAGCAACTGCGCGCACAGGCTACGGGAACAGATACAATATCAAAGTCTAAACTAAAAGCAAAGGCTATCTGAAAACCTATTCTTGTATGTTGGGACTTATTAATCGATGATCGTACAGCACGGGGTGATGGGTACCGTGGAACTTCGGTGATCGGCCACTAGGATACTTCTGCGTTTCTGGAATGTGTAGTGTCAAGTGTCTCTGACGTCGGTGAAAATGAATGCTCGGGAAGGTATCTGAACTATGGGTTCTAAAGTGCCGAGTCTATAGATATAATTCACATTCTAATTTCTTCGGGTCAATTCGGTTGCCCGAGGAGGACGCGAAGGTCGCCAAGAGATCTAGCCACAAAGTCTGGGATTATCCTTGAGGGATTGGGCCCATATATCTCTGCCTCGGACGTTATGCCTAAATCATTCGCAATACCAGACATTAGCCTCTCATGTTAAACTTAGACATATGAAGTCACTTACCCGTAAGGACAAGCAACGTAGATAAACCCCCTCGTTGGCCAAAAAGGATATCTGTGTCTAATCTATCTCCCACAATGATAGTGCGCTTTGGATCATAATCTATTCTATTGATGTTCGTCAGGCTGGCAGCCAAAACAAGGATAGGTAACCTCTTACTTTGCCTTTATACAATCCAGCATGATCGTTGAAGGCTTGCCTGTGCAAACCGGATCTCGCCCGGTCGCACTTTGGAGTGGGGCCCAGATAGCCCCGGCGCCCGGCAATAACCCGTGAGCGCTGGGGAAAGTGCTATCTCCATTTGTAGCAACGAAATGGCACCCTTCGTTCTTTAAGAGGTGCTGAAACGCTTTGGAAAGCTTCGTATAGTTTATACTGGTATCAAGCCCGCATACGACTGCAGCCACATCAGGATCTGGTGTAAAGTCCGCAAGGGAGAAGGGTATGAGAGTGTTGTCAGCTGGGTCTGTTCCGCCGATGTAGGATATGCCTTCTTCTGCAAGTTCTTCTTCCAGTCCTTGCATTCCAACAACATAAGCTTTTTTGGATTTAGGTAGCTTAAGAACGGAGGAGAGGTACACGGCCGCAGCATAGGCTGAGCCATAGATCTCGTCCTGTGGTTTGTCGATGAGTCAGTAAGGGAAAGGGAAAGGAAAGAACTCGAACCACTTACTACGCTGACGGGGACCCCCAGCTGGTCGAATTTAGTCTTGTACGACTTGCGAGATTTTGAGGCATTGTTAGTGACGAAAACAATCTTCTTGTCTAGCGAAAAAGCGGTTTGAATTTCAAGCCTGGAAGATCAGAGACAAAAACTTACTTCGGCCACGCAGCATCCGCAAAACATCGATGACACCCTCTATCATATGGTCTCCCCGCCATATTACACCATCGCAGTCGAACATCCATGTGTCGTACTTGTCAATTAGAGTGGAGAAATCTTGAGCGGTTGTGAGACGAACGGCCATCACAACCTGCACGAGTTGTCCTGAGAAGATTGAGGTTGGATAGTACTACATAAGCGCACGCCGCACGGAGCTCCGACGGATGTGCTATGATATTGCTTGCAAAGTCAACCATTCAATGTTTCCCGACTCGGTCGGTACATGGCATCGTCCTTGATGCTCGTCGTCCAACGGTATGGTATGTCTTTGTTGATTATCAATTGTTATCTTCATCAACGCTTTCATCAACTGTGATACACATGATGGGTGCCTCAGTCAACTTATTTCCGTTGAGTGCTAACTTGGCCATTCATGCTTCTAGGACCAATATCAACTCGTCGATTGATGACGCGAGTGAGTCGAGCTCGGACCGGTTTCACAAGCTCCGTTGAATGAGGTTGATTCCAAGTACCAGTGCATTTGCCAGGAAGAAAAATTTGTGCTCCCATTGGAGGTATTCGCAGTGTAGTCATCAACGAATCACTATCTGAACCGAGTGGTTCTTACAGCTTCCTTACTTATTTCATCCCACCATGACCGACATCGACCGTGATTGCGACGCCGCTATGGAGTCATTAGCCAAAACCAGGAAGTTGTGGGCGGATATCTGCATTTCAATCTTGTTGCCCAAAGATAAGCACCTACTAGAGATGGCGAGGTGCGTGAAAGCATCAGACAAGGGAGAAGAATGTAACGTGCAAAGTGTGCTAGAAGCCTAATCCGACCGAATGTCTCGAACCTTTCAATGTGCTTTTTTCGGCTTTGCTGGTGATGACTGTTGACGCTATTCCCCGGGCTTTCCGTGATTGTGATCTGTGGAATCTACATGCGATTGCGAAATGGACTGCTTTCGATATACAAGGCGGGCTACGAAGGCGGGTTTGAAGGACTTATGATCGGACCACTTCCTGTGCATCATTCTAGGGCATCTGTAACTGTCAGCCGTATCCTATGATTCACGTCGGCAAGTTCCATCTAACGCTTGTTTGCATCGCCGCCGCCGACAGTTTCCCTATTGTATACGTCCGGGAAGTGATCTTGCACCTTGTCAAGCTTTCCATAGAGTTTGGCCAACATGTCGGCAACTTGCATCAAGAAAGCCCCTAATATAAGGACACAACAAAACATTCAATTGTCAGGTGATACGCAATCTGCACTAGTCACATTCTTGGGACCATCCGCACCTTTTTCTGATCTCTGATTTGCCTATTCATATAGCAATCCCCGGCTCTTCGTGCTTTACAAAATACATTCTCTCAAGACTAAGCTACATCCATATGGCTCCAACAGGGTTCACCGAAAGTTGACCCACAGCGCGGGGCACACACAAATAGAAACGCGTATCTAGGCACAGCAAGTGAAGGGATAAAATATCGTGGGCCAATTTAAGTTCCGTGAAATTGGCGGGGGCTTTCATGAAACATGGTGCCATCAAGTGCGGTCACGTTTCATGGGGCTCCTTCTCTCCCAGCTCATAATTCAATTCGAATCCGCAGCTTCGCCGCATTCTGTTTGGACTTTTGTTTTTACTCAATGAGGGGCCTCGCAAGAATAACGCCGCAATGCATCAGATCATTCATTTATTCACATTGACAAAGTGTCATTATTATTGTTTTTTCATCAATATAATAAATACGCTACTGATACGGGTTAATTAAATAAATTGCAGTTTCTAAATATAACAGATGTCTCGTAGTTCGGGTTGCCGTAATGTTGGTCGTTATGTCATTGCGAAGCCACCGGGAATGTTTGGGTCAATGACATAGAACCAAACGTCGTTTCCTTGTCGGCGGACATGACACTGAGCATCGACGATCGACTGTCCTTGTGTCCTTGTATGGTTAGTTTATTGTTGCCCCTCATGATCCACTGGGAAATGTTAAAGCCCCTCTCGCACCGAAACATAGCTAGTAGTTAAAATCCCTGCAGTGACCCGAAGTACGATATCGACCAGATTTTCCTTTCGGTGATTGATCGTCTTTTGGTCCTGTCTAGAACCTTATTTCCAATACTGTCGGAGTAGTCTGATGATTCAAGGTCGAGTCTATAAGCTTGGATGAGACAAAGTGAGATCCTGATAGCGTTGCTTTCTCAAGGGCGGGGATTAAAGCCATGCTATGTTTACTTCGCACGTCATGGGTGCAATATGCAGATACCATGCACACGTGCGCTTTGTCTCCCCCAAAGGTAATACGGTTCCTACAAAGCGTTTTGACAAGTTGCGTGCACTATCAAAGAATCTCTGTACCAATCTTGTCGATTCCTTGTGATCAAGTTGGCCATGAAACCCGCCTAGTTCGAATGCAACACTTCTCGTGGCACTTGTCAAGACGGAAAGAGTGGGTAAAAGAACTCGGGACTATTCTAGCGTCTCCGGTGTCGCAGCTGTCTTCGATAGTAATGCACAATGACCAAAACCTGATCTGTATCATTCATTTCTACAACAAAACACGGCTAGCATTGGCCATTATTAGCATACCATGCTTCTCTTCGATGCCACATGTGTTGTACCTTTACTTTCTGCCTGATCGCTTGCGATGACTGTGGACTGGCGTGGCCGACTGTTTGCGGTGGCACCTTCCGAAACGAAGAAGGTGATTTGGTGCGATAAGTTTGGATCGTTCATCCAACGCCACTTGGGACGGTACGCCGCAGGGTCCATCGATAACGGCCTCTGTCGGCGGCCCAGCGCGTTTTCCCCTGGAATATCCCGACCCTAAATCCATGTGAACTGCATGTTCTGGGCTGCTGGATTTCATTGAGGGATGTCTGCAAGCACAACAAACACGAGAGTGGAGCAGATGATTATTGCATGTGAAACTGATTAGCTGATCCCCATGAAGCAGTAGAGCGAGTGCGCGCACAATTGGATTGGATTACAAAGTCTAGGATGGTGTGTCACTATAATGAAAATCGATGGACTCATTGTCTGATTACCTACCTACAATCTTTGTAATAGCGCTGATCCCAATCAGTAATATAGATTCCTATAAGCGATTGTGCTAACATGACGGGGATCGGGTGGCCTGTCAAGCAGCCATTTTGCCGTGCTGCCAACAACGAGGAGAGGCATGTGACAAATTCAAAAGTTCTGTAGGCGGGTTGATTTTTAATATCTGCTCAGGAAAACGCTCTGCTGCTGCAAGGTCCATATTCTAGATTTTGCTGCGTATGACGCAAGGACCGAGAATGACGTATGATTACACAAATTACCTGGGGCTGGCGCTGCGAGATCTGTGTCGACTAGGAGCGGTATTGTAAATCAGGGTGAAAGCCCACTCCTAGTACTGTGCGGAATGATTCTGGGCCCGGGCGTCGTTCAAGACCTAATTGCTCTAGGCACTACGCCTAAACGCCTTAGCGAGGCTGAGCATGATGATAACGCTATTCCGGCTGTCTGGCTTGTTTACGCCGCGCGACAAAGTGCCGATTAGCAAACGTGGCGATGCTTGCGGCGTTGTTCGTGGTCTTAAAGTTTATCCTATGTTCAAAGATTGTACGAAAGAGATATGGCGTGTAACTTTATGCTGATTCGTGATTTGGTTTGCAGCAGAGAAACACCATTCAAAAAAGGTTCAGTCCATTGGATATGAAGAGTTGCCGTGGAGTGGGTTTTATATACCCGTGTTTGAAAGATACGTGTCTGGAGAGGGAGACTTTCGACAGGAATACTGGCAGGATCCTTGCTGCAAGGAGTCTGTGTGATTGCTGTGCAGCGGAGCAAAAGGTGGGCGTGGGAACTGTGCGGGCCATGCCGATATGCCGATATGCCCGCAGGATTGGAGCATTAGGATTGGCGGGCAAGGTCCAGAACATCCAAAACTGGGACAATAATAAGAAGTGTTAACGCCGAAAAGAAGAGCAAGGGTAAATTGTTTTGGATTTTGCCACCGTTCTCACGCAGTCACCTAGCCATTTGCTGCCATATGGCTAGCCTGAATCGGCCGTCAAACGCGTGAAAAAAAGTAAATACCGGAGGAGGGCCGCCATATCCTGGACCTACGCTTGCACCGGAAGAAATGGCGGCAATACCTTAATAAGCAGATAGATCTGTGTCAGCGCATTTGCATCCGAGATCTAGGCGAGCAAGGCAGATCTCGTAGAAGACGTCAACGTCAGCAAAGCTTCAAACTGATTAGTATCCCACGTTTTTGCAATGTCCGACAGCTAAGATATGGAATTGGATAGCAAGAATATGTGACAGCGCGGTATACAATAAACAAGTGTTATTTAATGAGGGTATACGGTAATCTATACAAGAAAAGCCCAAGCAACCAAAATACATTATTGGTATCATCGTTGAAGTTGATCGCGCTCGGAGGAGTAGGCGTGCCAGCTGTCTATGCCATTTTCGGATGCAACGACATTGTACGGTGGAAGGGAATAATTGTGATTCGATGACTACACCAAAATGAGTGCCAGTTCACTGGTAATTACCATCTGAACTTACGGAGTAGTGGTCGTCTTCAACTTTTACTGAGGAATACTGGTTATGAGAATAGTTTGATATTACATGGTGATTGGTTACTGAAGGGCGGGGGTTAATCGAATTTTGTGGTGCATGCATTTGGGCGGGCTGTAGGAAAAATAAGAAACAGAACGTTACTAGGATCCAAAATTCCCATACTTAGAGTAGGAAACTAGAGGGAAATGTACTCGCCGAGAACGGGGGACTTGAAGTGGAGCTAGAGCCCGAAGGTGTATTGGGCACTTGGAACGCGTGTGGGTGCATGTTGAACATAGCAGAATTCGGGGTCCCGTTACCAGAGGACGGGACACTGCTATAGTGGGGTGAAACTTGAGGGATGGTGAGGGGGGGAGGGCGAATATCATGTGCTGTGTCACCATTGCTCTATGAAAAGTATACGTGTCAACAATAGTGGGCGAGGTAGGAAGTGACGGACGTGGCTAACCAGGTATACACCGTCTAGGTGTCCCGACATCTTTCGACGCTTGTAGTCGCGGTCATACATCCTTGGGTCCTGGAAGGTTGCTAGGGGATTTCTGCGCGTCGTATCCAATTGCATTCCCCGGCCTCCACTTGCTTCGGCGACCATGCGCCGGAGGTCTTCATTTTCTTTCTGCAGTCGTGCATTTTCTTGTTCCAGGTCCCTGATTTTCGCGAGGGGGGAGGGCAGCACTGCTACTTGATCCGGCGTTAGGCCAAGAGCAGTTTGGAGCTTGGTGACAGTTTGTTCGAGCTATAATGACGCATCTGGCGCGTAAATACGACGAGGGGACGGCAGTAATCAATGTTCCCAACCTGTTCAATATAGGCCTTTCGTTTTGCGCGATGACGAGCTTGTGCTTTAGCATTACGGCTTCGCTCAGGGCGTTCACTGGAATGGACCGCATGACTAGTAATTGTGGACATCAGGGATAACGTAAACTGGGGGAAAAGGGAATCGGAGTCAAGAGATGAGTTGGAGTTTTGGACTTATATCAGTGTAACTCCAAAGCTTGCGAAAATTCGAATTGAGGGGATATAATTTTCGATTTTTCCGCAGAGGTCGCTTTCCTCGATCAGCCGGAGACTCAAAAGCGGGCGACCCTGTATGGGTTTGGTTTGGTTCCAATCTTTTGGGTCACACAATCTCAAAGTCATTCTGGTTCCCTGGTCCAGTCATTTCTCCCGTTCCCTGCCTGTATCTACATTAGCATTCAACGTGGATTTTCTGATATGCATGTTAGGCAATACCATTCTAACTCGGAATATAAACTCGTGTTTTTGCTGCCCATGTCGCGAGAGGTTGGGTGTTGGATCTCATCGGCAATCTGCGCTTTGTCCATTTGGGATGACTTGAAGCGTACCTGGTGTGGTGCAAACTTGCTTTGATCGGGGATCAATGAACTACTACATCCGTCATGTCTCCAGAAAGAAGTCGCTTTCTTAGGGCATAAGAATTCCGCATTTTCCTTCTCCGCGTTGTCCTTTTTGGGCCAATTTATGCTCTCTGAAATGCTTTGACCCTATCTTATTGACTTGGTGGCGTCAGCCTTGGAAGGAAAATGAAAACACACCAGTAGTACTTCATGGTAGCAAGTGTAAGTATATTCAGCATATGCCTGTTCTGTAGCCTCGGATCCCATGGCTCTTCAGAGGACTCCAAATTCGAGCTGCAGTGGGTTCTCCTGGTGTGTTACAGAGGGCGCAGCTGGGCGCCGTCCAAGACCGGTTATGGCCAGATTTGTTTCTATTATCTGCATGCACTTTTTCCCACAAATCCCTGCAACACAAAACCCGCAGAAATTATTATTCATGCCGACTCAGTCCGCTCCTTCAAACGAGTTTTTTTAATTTTAACCTTGCCAAGGTACAAACATGACGATACCCCAGCGATGATGGGTTCTCGACGTGTGAGACACCCTACCATTTCCGTTGTCCTTTCAGAAGAACTAAAGCGAGTAGATGATAACTGTCTCAAGTAGGCCCGAACGGGCAAACTTGTTTCAAGAAGCCTGGTTGCCACGCCAAATTGACTTACAAACAACAGCGCCGTGAAGGTCGCATCTTGACACTCGTGAGAGAAGGTCTCTAAGCACCGACAAATGATTTAATCTTACTTGCACAGGCCTTTTTCATTGCACCCCGGAGGAGAAACATACTTCCGGCATTGAATTCAGAAGGTTGCATGAAATTCTAGCGTCTTATTCGCTTGTTCGCGTTTCATATCTAAAGGTTGCCTGCCATATTTTGGGTAGTTGCCATTTCATTCAAAAATATACACTGGCAAATACCGCGGCACTTTGGCAAGTCATCTTTATGCGGTATCATTCCTTTCTTGGATAAGGAAAATTTTCAGAAAACATTGAACTCTTTACCGGACCAAGTCGGTTTTTGCTCCGACGACATGTGTGTTGTTGGCAGTGGCGCCTGTTTGCTTTTGGCCAAGCTGGGCACGTATTTACAGCAATGATTCACGGAAGCAAATTCCGTGAGAAAAGCAAGGGGGTGTTCCAAACAGAAAAAGGAAATAGGCTAAGGAGAAGTTGTTGTTCGGTATATCCCGAGCGGTTCAGCCTCCATGTGTTACAGAGATGGCCTTGATGCTTTGCGCAACTGATTTGCAAACCATGCTATCCCTGTATCGGCCAGCATAGCAGTGCGTGAACAATGATAAGGAAGAAACTACAGGACCAGATGCGAATATCGGTATTAAATTGACATGGGTAACAGAAATCAAATATTCTCTTCCTAGATTTCTAGTTACAAAGGCCTGATAAAGGTATAATCACTCGTCTTCATCCTCGGAGAGCAGAAGGACTTTGGTTCTGCGGCGGCTTACTACTTCGGTTGGTTTGAATTGAGGCGAACTTTGGACCGAGATAGCGTCAGAATCTGGTGGCACTCGCCGGTGTTTCGCTAACGGCCGCGGTTTTGGTGGAGAAGGTTGCAGTTCAACCTCCACCTCAGACGGAGCATTACTATTGTCTGCATCCGAATCGGGGGAGTGGTTGAAGAGGAGATCGCTGCCTTCCTGTGGCGATGTTTCACCTCTTCGCCTCTTGCTACCTTTTCCTTCCTCTCTGTTTCTTCTACGTCGCTTCTTGGTTCCCGTCGCCCTCATCCCAACTGGACGATCAGTTGTACAGGCTTTAGCAGCAGCAGCAATAGCCTTCTCTCGTAATAGTTTCTCCTTTTCAAAAAACGCCTCGACGTCTCCATATTCAGCGTCACTATCCTCAATAAACTGGGCTGATTTATACTGTTTCGATTCTTTATTCTTCTTTTCTTTTCTTCTCCTTTCTGGTTCGTCGTCGGAGAGAATAGCCTCGTCGTCGGAAAAAGACGTGGATACCCTTCTGCGACGTCTTGGGCGGGTCGCCTTGCTCTTGCTCAAAAGCTGTGAAGCATTTTTCCCATCGAGATTGATAGGATTGACAATGAATTGGTTGATCACCACGAGCGTACTCTGAAGATCTGACACAGGCACTGAAGCGGGGATATACCACTCCACCTCATCGCCATCTGATTTCAAGATTTCAGGGGTGACGCCTGACGATCCGGTAAGCACGTACCATCGTTACGCGTGGAAAACTTGCATAGCCTGAATAGTAGTTTGAGTTCAGGATTTCTGCCTGCAGCATGGGCTTGCTCATCATTAACATATGGAATTACTAGACCGTGGCTCTATTAATTTTGCAGCATGCAACAAGTGGCCCGGACGTACCGTAGTCAGTTATTTTCGTTAAAGCATCATCCGACGGTTTGTTTCCGGAGAGGAGTTTCGCCTGATCTTCATTGCTATCGTCGGGTATGCTCTCCGTGCCATCTGTCTCTTCAATAATGCGCTGGCGTTGGGCAATCACCAGAGCTAGGATCTACAAATCGTTTAGGAGCGAGAAGCTTCTACGCCGCAGCGGAATCGCTAACCTCTTTGGTCCACTGGACCAATCCTTCCTTCCCCGCCTCAGTGAGAGCGGCGACAGCAATACCTAGCTGATCACTCCAGGAGTATCCCTTTTTTACACGGACCTCGGAAGGAAACTTGTTCTTGCTCGCCGCGCTTTTGCCGCCGATATCTCCGCCCTCGTCATGCTTGCTGCGTCGCTCGGGCTTATTGTCTGGTTCCCAGCTAGAGTATTGCTTCCAGTTTCCACGATTCTTCGGGAAGAACGCCTATCATATGCAAATCATATAAGTTTTGGATAACCACTGAGATTAGCAATGAAGGTAAGGCCCATAGAGGTCGGACTTATGGGGATATTACCCAATAAGAGAATGCCTAAAATAACAAAAAAATTACCTCGATGGCCAAGAATGAGTCCTTTTCAATGGCTTTGAAAAACTGTCGTAGGATGAAATTTAAGAGAGCTATGAGGTCCTTGTACGGCTGCTGATGAGGTAGCGATTTCTGATTTGCCAAAATTGTCTGGAACAGGTCAAGTGTGGAAACCTGATGGCGTCAACAAAAACACGTCAGCATTAAGGTTGCAAAAAGCCGTTGATAAGCGAAAAATTAAATCTACATAGAACGACTAGCCAATGGTCCTGTGGTCACGGCCTTCACTCAAGTTACAGTTCATGGAAGGTATGTGAACCCCTTGATCACAGGTCAATGGAGCACCTCGGACTTGGTCTAGCGCCAAACAATGGACAAAGGCCGTAACCCTACTGGCCAGTGGACAAAAAGGCAACTCCGGGCAAGAGTTAGGGCAGGAAAGTCTGCGGAGAGAATGTGGCCGCAATGCCTGTCGGCTAGCTAGTTCTGCCCCCTGAGACAGATAGTCGAGATACGAATTGAATAGTTGCTCATCCACCTCACCGTGATCGAAATGAGGAAAACTAAATGCCGTCGTTCCACGATCGGCACGCCACAGCGGCGGACGATGCGCAAGCCCAGGAGCTCAAAGGACGGACCACTGATGACGAGTCATCACGGAGCAAGGATGCATGCTTGATGACGATCCCGCGGCTAGCAACGGGAAGCAAGACATTAATACTCACGTTGAAGAATAAGCCTTCAGCCTTGGCTCGCACAGCTTGCCGATGCAGCAAGCTCACCACACGGCGCATGCATTCTGAATTTTCAAATTCCTTGTATCGCGCCAGATACGTAAGCAAGGTGTTCGCGATCTCTGTGTTGGCTAGTTTCTGTTTGATTTTAATGTCAGTCATGAGCTAATTCCTTGAGGCATGAGCTACTAATTCTCGGGTCAAGTGCAGTGTAGCAATCTTGTATCCCATCAAAATTAGAGCAAAGCACCGATCAGATCAGACTAGGCGGAAGAAAGACCCTGATAACAGCAGACGGGAGCAGCATGATAGAGGTGTGGACTTACCATTTCAAACGCTTCAAAGGTAAACATTGTTTCCCTTATCTCGGTCTCACTCTCATCCCCGTCGTCTTCGTCTTCGCTATCATTCTCGTCTGCTGGAACTGAACCCATATGGTTATTACCTTCTCCATTGGCTTCTGCTGCGACCACAGCAGTACCCTCCTCCGGGACTCCTATGAAATCGGAGAATGTTAGCGATTGCTACAAAACACGTAAAAAGTAAAAAGGAGGACGAATTAAAGATAAGAAGCACAGGAATCATCAGTCAAAGTCATCACGCCTGTCAATTTAAGCCGACGGTAATGAATTGAGGTCAAGAAGCCTAGAAGGAGAACGCTGATCACGAAGAATCTTGCACCCCACCGAGTACGGCTCTCAGAGTGCGAGGCCCGAGGCATCGTATCTATCTCCAAGATGACGAAGTGCGGAGGATACCATTAACAGGAAAGGGGGACACGCAATGCTCACGGACCTTTCTTAGATTTCTTCTTCCGTTTCTTAACTTTCTTCTGTCTCACAAGCGCCTGTACACCTGAGGCGTTGCGCTTGTGCATGCGTTCGACCATCCTGATTAGAGCCCAAGTGAACCCGACGCTAGCATCGAGATATTTGAGGCTTTGTGTCCCTGGCCGATAAGCCCGTAGGCTCTCCAGAGCCAAGTCAAGGATTTCTCCGTTATAAATCATTTGCTGCTGGAGAACCGCGGCCTGTTCAGGGAGATCAACGTCGTCTTCCTCGCCGGTCCCGCCTTCTGGCACTGGCTTAGATGTTGAGGAAGCCATGGCGTCCAAAAGAAGAAGCAACTGTGTCAGACAGTCAATGCCTGCTTGCAGCTCTGTCCATAGTTTAGGCTAAGGGAGACGTTAGTTCGAGCGAGATTCACTGCCATGGGTCACTATCAATCGTAAGACTTGCCTTCTCATCAACCGCTTCTCGCATCCGCTTGAACGCCCATCCTATCCACTCCCGCTCCGTAACCTGTGCGACAAGCCCGAAGCTCCACTTCGATCCATTTTCCCCAGTTCCAACATCGGCCTTGGATCGGGAAGCCAAAAAGAATTCCAAAAACCACTTTGAAACGTATAGGAGCCTAAGATGGTCCTTTTCGGTAATTTTAGATCTCTCAGATCGGATGTCCTTTATAAGTGTAGACACGAAAGCTGCCATGTCGTCAGCCCCTTACCAGAGCAGAAGCAGAAGTCGTGTCACCTACAATTAAAACATTCCTCGAGGAAATCACAGGCCCATTGCTGCAAGACTCTCCTGGCTTCCAGCGAAAAGTTGTCGTCACGAGTTAGCTCATCTACGGTTAGGCCTTTACGTCCTTTCTGCTTCTTCCCCAGATCGAGCAGCGCTCCAGCAGCCTGGTTCACGGCTTGTTGGCGATGTAAAACAAGTGGACGGGCTGATGTGGACGATGAAGGGATGTTGGCTCCTTCGCTTTCAATCGGCGTTTTCTTCTTGGGGTTGAGCGTAATAGCAATGGTGGTCCCGAAACGCGAATGTCGCGAGGTAGAGTTTCGTGCTATATCGCGTCGCCTGGTTTCTTCAACTTTTAACAATCGTTGAAGATTTGCTCCAGGTTGCTGTGTATGCAGGGTCAGTGAATGGCTATAAAGCAACTGATAAATGTGCACCTTTTCTTGATCCATCGCTAGTTCTGCAGGTTTGACTCCTCTTAACAGCAGATACACGATTTCCAGCACCAAAGTGTTCCAGCTATCAAACAACTTGTCACCATCTGCGTTCGCCGCCACCGTCAACAGCAACCTGAGGGCGTGTACTTCATGCATGACCAAAACAAGCTTATTTTGCATCGCGGATAACTCTGCCGAATCGCTGCTCTTGTCCGCGTTTAAGTGTAAGTCTCGTATAAACGCCAAGTTGCGGATCAGATGCAACACGACGTTCACAATCTGACCATCCCTTTGTGTTCGCGCTCGAGGTGTCTTGGCAAGTGGAGGAAGCATGACACCAAAAAGTGCCTGCAATACACCTGGCTTGAGCAACGCGGCCTTATACTCGAGATGGCTGCGCAAGAGCTGTGTATAGTCCGTGCCTTTGTCCAGCTCGTCGTCAAGTTCCTTCAGCTCCTCGGCCATATCAATCGGCCATGTCATTGCGGTCATCAAATCCGCGCACGCGATGGCGTGTTTATCCTCCACCAATCCTTTACCAGCTGTGGACATCAGGATGGGAATCAAGTCGTTGGGCAGCACCCGTGTTTCGTGGAAGATACGTGCCACCGTGCGCTCGTCGTCGTCGTCATCCTTCCTCCAAAGCTTTTTCAGGTCTTTGAGACAAGATAATGCTTCATCACCCAGGCGGTATTTGTCTCCTTCATGTCCGCCAAGCGCGTCAACGACGCGTGTAATGATGGGGAAAAGCAAAGCACGTCTATCATATGAGTCCTGTCCATCCGCGTCGTCGTCATCGTCGTCATCGTCGAATCCCGTCAAGTCAACAATCTCATCTTGATCTGACGCCATTATTGCACGCTCCAAGTCGGTCCCAGAGAACGATGTCGCGTTGAGTCACAGACATGTGACACTGTCAACTTAGCACGATGATCGACATATTGGGTGCACTTCTCAGTACACAAGCGCAGTTCTTGTGGAACCAGAATATCGAGGTCAACGCATGTACGGAGCACAGCAAAATACCGATGCTGTCAAAATTTACTTCTATCGGAAAGAATAGCTACATCTGTGCTGTTGCCCAATGAATAACAAACTGGGTTCCACTAAAAAAAGGCTGGAGATCAGAGAAGTCAGGTTTAGATTGACATGTCTCGAGGTAGCCTCGTCTGAGGCCTCAAGGCCTTCCATTTTTGCCATTCTTCCTCTTTTCGGCCTCAGCAGCTTCCTGCTCCTTCTTAACTTTCTCCGCCGCAACATCCTCCTTGGCGATTTCATATGCATGATCATTTAAGCCAAGACGGTTACGGGCGATCTAAAAAAATCCGTCAAATGAAAATTCAAACGGAGAGGACTATTTATACCTCTATCGCGTAAAACTTATCCCCCCCGTGATAAAGGAATTGTCAAAAATGGGTCAAAAGTTGACAGCATCAGCGCACACCTGTATTCGAGTTACTGAAAGGGACATGAGGAACTTTGCCTTTGGCCAATCGGTATGATCCGCCGACTCACCGAAAATAGTGTTCGTCTCCCCGTATTCGCCTCGTGCGTTGGTTCTTATGAGGGAACCAAAGTTATGATCTTGTATCTTCTTTTCATATCTATGTCCCATCATGTGAAAATAGCACAAGGTTGTCCCGTTATGGGGTTAAGAAACACGTACTCCTGGATGAACTGTCTCCATCTCGTCTTGCCGTCGGGGCTTTTCATCCAATTTTCATCAATCTGATTAATCTTGTCGTGAGGAGGTTCAGCGAGCTCTGGAAATGCCCTCATCGTGTGTTCGTATATCTCGTCATCGTACCTTGATGACATGTGCATCAGTACCTAGCAAGGGCGCCTTTGCCACACCGCGATGCCTATCAACGGCGAACACATACTTGGTAAGCTTGAGCACTCGGGGGTTGACCTTCCCAAGCAAGTTCCAGTACGTCTGGAGTAAACGAGGGTAGTGATCAGGGCGACATTAAGACAACGTGGAGCGGGAATGCGAACCTGTGCGTGTTCCACAGCTTTCACGGCAAATCTTCATAACCGCCCAGGAAGAAAGCAATAACGAAATCATCACGACCCTTTTCGACAACAAACGCTTCAACAAAAACATACTGCTTCTCGATCTATCCCCCTGTGGGTTAGCCTTGTCAAACAAAGTGCTTCATTGATGCCAACCTCTGCGAGATTCTGAGCGTTCTGTGGGTCGAATTGTCCCGCCATGGTATAGATCACGTCAAAAATTTTAAGCTTTAAGAGGCTATTGGGGCTTGATGATTGTTGCACAACGGCTCGAGCTAGAGCGTAAAGGTTGTGACAGGTTGAACCGTGACATAACATCAGATAAGATTAACAATACTATGGCAACTGTTTTACTACTAGTTCAGTATTGGCAAGGGCCGTAGGCTTGCGCAACGTGGGCGACAAATTCTGATTTAGACACGACAGCCGCATTGTATAAAATCGCAGCACATCTACGTGCTAACTTCTTTTGAGCAGTGAGAAATGACGACATCAAGGCAATCAGAAAGGCGAGTGCAACAGCAAACATGGCGGGGGAACATCTGTGCGCATTCTATTGTTCTCTGAGTGCCAAGTAGGACCCCCAACGCTAACAACTCGTGGTTCAGATACAAATCTCCTTATCATATGGCGAGCTGTTTGAACTCGACTCACGAAGCCATACGACGGTGATGACCATAAACGACATAATGTAGACATGCGGCCGTGTCAATGTATGAAGCGATGTCTCCTTGATATTACTGCAAGCCAAGCTATCCGGGATTCCAGCATCAAAATCCAAAAGAAATTAATGACATGGCTTGGAGTGCCCACTCACAGAGCGGCTACCCGTATCATTCCAAGTCGAGTCGATAACGAGCCAGCAACTTTACCAGCAACAGCATCTAAGGCATACACAGAAAATGGTTAGAAGACAACCCCAAAAAAACATTAAATGAAAGCAACGAGGAACAATAAAACGCACATACATAGGTAAGGTGAATTTCCGAGGTTATCCGCTGCTATCGGCGCGACACACATTTGCCATAGTCCTGCCACGAGTACAAGTGCTTATCGATAAGAACACCCAGCAAAAAAACGAGGCAATTCAATTAGGTTTGAACGGCGGCGATAAGAACAGCCAGGCGGGTGCGGCATACTGTAGAACGGACTACGGAGACCGCCTTGGATGGAGACCTATCGTGGTTAAAGGTTGTGTGGTGGTCAAAGTTGAAACGATCTCTTCGGGCCGGATGACATTAAAAAGTCGTGGCTGCCAGTTGTGTTGGAAGAGGAAACACGTAGCAGAGTCGTTTTGGTCAATGGTTGTTGACCTCTCATCTGGATTCTACATCGTGGAGTCATCATCTGTCGACGTGTCCGAGAGTCGGAGGTCGTTTGCCAGTTGAGGATCTCCTCGGGGGCCGAGTAACGCGCGCTCTGAATGCTATGACTCATTCAGGCACGTTCCTCTGGAATTTGGTGATTTATAGCAATTCGCCTCGTGGACAAACGTGTGTACAGCCTTCGAACAATCCCGTCGAAACAACGTCCAGGAGAAAGGATCATACAAGACTTGGATTATTGTACATTGAGTGTAGGTGGCATGCGCGGGATGATATATGTCTACAATGGCAAGCAATGCTGGGATGTGTATGTGTGGGACGCGCGGAGAAATGAGGGCTTAACAGCTCGTAGAAATTGAATCCGGGAAACGAACGAAGAAAATGAACTTCAAGATTACAATTGAGAGGCATGCGCGGAGAAATGAAAATATAACAGCCAGTAGAAATGCAACCCGGGGAAAAGAACGAACCTGGCGGTTACAATTGGAAGGTAAACGTGGACTTGACAGCCAGTAGAAATGCAATCCGGGGAAAAGAACGAAAAAAATATGGTTTAAAATTACAATGGAGGACAGATGAGAAACTGCGTAGGTGACAATGACGGTAAGGACGATGAAAAGGAAAAATGATGTCCCTCGCGTTTCCCATCATAGTCCAAAAATCAGACTGGAGGCGCTAGTCTAGCGCGTCCAGCAGCATAAACGGGGGGCGGCCTGGTTGGAGCGGTTGGGGGCAGATCGGGCAATGGTATATAGTGACCATTGCGTTGGTCATTATTGGTCCAGGACCTGGACCCTTGTCTGCGTTCTAGAGCTCGTTTCCTGGCGTATTCAACGTGACTGTCGTAGCGCAAATCCGAAACGACAGTAACTGAATACGTCACGATTGACGCAGAACAAAAGGCTGTACCGACGTCGTGATCAGGAGGGCGGAAAAAGCTTGGACAAGTGACATACCAAGCAGGAACATAAGGAATCCCATTATGGCACAGTTCGACAGTTGCTGGCAGATCATGGTGTGACGGTCGCATTCATTCTTGGCATTTATTGTCAGAAATATGCCAAGGCCTATGGAAATGCGTGTCAGCATGTCCACAACACAAGCACGAGAAAGCATACACAGCCATAGGAACGATAAGAGGCCAAAGGATGTAAGGTGAGTATCACAGCGGGTCAGAATACTCTTGTTGTTGGTTTCGCTGCTACCAAAACCTAGGCTGTCGGACACATTAGCAAAGAGCGAGAAAACGACTGGTTTCGCACAGGATGGACACCCATATGAACGTAAAGAGCGCAACAATGGCACAAGCAGTCGTGAACAAGGCTGTCAAAAGAGGGGACCTGTTCCAGTTGGTGAAATACGAAGAAGAGAACGTCACATACGTAGATAGGGCGAATTTTCTGGGTCATAGGAGGGAATGTTCAGCGCTATGACAAATTGGAGAAATCCGAGTATAAGAAGGAGCACTGTAGATAAGAAGGGAAAAAACAGCAGTTTAAGGAATAGCTTTAATTTATGCAGATCAACATCACGTCACCATAGAATGGTCCGCGGGGAGGCGGTATTGATAACATGACTGTGAGTCAGATAGAGTGAAGACAGCGTTCAGCTGTAGAGTAAGAGAGGGTATCAAAGAGACCACAAAGGTTTGAAGGGCTGTTCTTCAGATTCTGAAGAGCTGGAAGCAAGTTATAAAAGAGGCTCTGCCGGCCGGACTTAGAGGGGCCAAACATACACATATGACAGAAGCTCGCCAAGAATGGCTCTTATGCAAGTCAACGCCCAAGCTATGCAACAGAAGACGGAATTTTTTGCGCAGCACCACGAGACAGAAAAGGGTCTACTCAGCTTGTGGCAGACCAGCACAGACCATTTCAGGCAGGAAAGAATATAAAGGAAGAATTCTGTATTCCGACATGTCGGCAGGGTGCGTCACTAAAAAAAAACCTTCAAAGTCTTGGCATCTTCAAGTTCGTCCCACGACCTGACGCAATTGGAACCGCACTGTACAGCACTCGGACCTAAGAAGTAATTTCAAGTTTACATTAAGCACGAGACAACTGGGCTGTGCTGCTTCTCATTTGCGTGCTCTCAGCTTGAATCACACCCTGAAGATCTTCCAGGGCTCCGACTGCAGAGTGATAGAGTAGACTTTTCCACTATAATGCGTACGAATCGCGTGTTAACACCTGATTGATGATTCCGCGTAAAAGTATACGCAACCTTACCTATCAGTCGTACTGTCCGACGGTCCCTATAACCACCTATAACCACATGTCCGCGGCTTCTACAGCATAAACAAATGAGAGAGAGAAAAAGAGTCCGAGTTGATAGCCGGGGTGAGACGGAGTGTGAAACGATACATATTACATAGGTACTTACGCCACTAGTACGCCACTACGCAACGAATCAACCGGCGGCTGGATATCGGATAGCGAGCAAATCATGACGCTTGGACTCCTAATCATTATTCGTACCGAAGGGTTCTGAGAAATTCGCCTAGTCAGGATTACGGCGCATACCCCTATCTGCAGCCAGAGACGGTGTGAGAAACGACAAACAAGCGGCGAATCAACCGGCGGCTCAAAGAATACCGACAAAAACCACCGCGATATTGAGTCTGAACCCATCAACGGCTTAGATATTACACGTAACTACTTGGTATGTGACACTTGCTCCGATAGAGATTACAATAGTACAATAATTTGAGATGGATGCATATAAACATGAGGGGGTATCGATCCGTACGATAATAAATAATTGAAAGCAAGTTGCAGGAAGAACGACTGAAAGCATATGAGTATCATCAATACAGGAATCAGAACGGAAACGACGCGGTCTAGAAAATGTGCGTGGGCGGCGGTCTTGATACCAACGCCATGTTGTGAGCGTTGGGTAGTTCGATATGTGGGTCCCCAGTCTCGGACTCTTGTCTATCGAGGGTGATATTTCGGGCCCTTTTTCTCGCGTCCTCGACGTGAGTGTTGTAGCCTCCGCCAGCGACTGCAACGGGACACATCACAATGGCCACGCATATACAAGCTATAGGTCGTGAGTAAAAACAGAGCCAAGGATTGAGAGCGACTGACAGGAAAGGAATGTCAAAAACGCGAGAACAGTAGAAACCCAGAGGGACATGCAGTCAGAAGTGTGACGATGGCACTCTATTTCGGCGTGTATCGCGAAAAGGACACCAAGCCCTACGACGATCCTTGTCAGCGTCTCCACGAGGAACGAGTTTGACGGGACACTTACCAAACCATAGGACGGCGATGAGAGCGAAGGAAGTGATATGTGTATAGCACCGTGTGAGAGTATGTTCAAACTCGGTTTCGGAACGGCCATAGCATAGACTGTCGTGGCACAAGGTTAGAAAGAGCCTGAGATATGGTGTTCTTACAGGATGCCTATCCATAGAGATGTAAAGATGGCAAGGATGCCGAATGTCGCTGTTAAACAATCAGCAATCAGCGAGGGAGAGGGGGGAGGCAACGCACAGAGGTTTAGAGCGTCATAGGCAGGGGCGTTGAGTGCGACGCACGTCTGGCAGACGGCGCATGCGAGAGTGATCACTTGGAGGGGAGTCAAAAACTGGTATCTGATGGGTAGCATCGTACCATAGGAGGGCCATCGGCGCGGTATCATCTTTGTGAGATAATGGGGCATTTGGGATGGGGTGAGTCAAGAGGCGCAGCCGTCGAGTCATGAGCATGAATATAAGAATACTTGGATCTTGGCAAGAGAGACTTTGTTCCAATCAACCGGCGAATCAACCGGCGGCTCACAGAATACACCGATGGAATTACATAATTCAATACACGTCTTCTACTTTCTCTGATAGAGATTACAATAGTACAATAAATTGAGATGGATGCATATAGGTAAAGATATGTTGGTACTTGAGGGGGTATCGATCCGTACGATAATAAATAATTGAAAGCAAGTTGCAGGACGAACGACTGAAAACATATACAGGAACGACGCGTTTTCCCGTCTAGAAAATGTGCGTGGGCGGCGGTCTTGATACCAACGCCATGTCGTGAGCGTTGGGTTGTGGGTCCCTAGTTTCGGGCTCTTGTCTATCGGGAGCGGTTTGGGCCCTTTCTCTCGCGTCTTCGACGTGAGTGTTGTAGCCCACGCCAGCGATTGTAACGGGACACATCACGATTGCCACGCATAGACAAGCTATAGGTTGTCGTGAGTAAAAAAAGAGCCAAAGATTGCGGGTGACTTACAGGAAAGGAATGTCAAAAACGCGAGAACAGTAGAAACCCAGAGGGACTTGCAGACAGAAGTGTGACGACGGCACTCTATTTCGGCGTGTATCGCGAAAAAGACACCAAGACCTGGGACGATTCTTGTTAGCGTCTGCTGCACAAAGAACGAGTTTGACGGGACAATTACCAAACCATAGGACGGCGATGACGGCGAAGGAAGTGATGTGTGTATAGCACCGGGCGAGAGTATGTCCATACTCGGTTTCGGAACGGCCATAGCATAGACTGTCGTGCGGAGGTTAGAGACGATCTGCTTGAGACATGGTGTTCTTACAGGATGCATATCCATAGAGATGTACCGATGGCAAGGACGGCACAAGCGGTAGCGAATGGTGCTGTAAACGGGATGAGCAATAAGCGAGGGAGAGGGGAAATGGAACGCACGGAAGGATTCAGCGTCATCGGGAGGAGCGTTGAGTGCGACGAAGGCTAGGAAGAGAGCGGATACGAGAGTGAACGCTTTGAGGGGAGTCAAAAGTCAGATACGATGGGTTGTTATCATGTTACGTACTGTAGAAGGGCCATCGGAGGGGTATCATCTTTGTGAAGGGAAAGTGAGGCATTTGCAAGATGACGGGGTGAGTCAAGAGGAGTTCTACTGTGCGGCATTTCTATGCCGGGGCGGTGTCGAGTCATGAGTCTTGGCGGCGTACTGGTGGGTTAGAGAGCATGCGTGTGAACTTGGTACTTACAGCAATTTACAGCAACTCTTCGGCTTCCAAGAACGCGCCATCATAGCCATGTCAAGTAACCAGACACCGTTTCAAAGACGGAGAATGACGTCTCCTCCCGACATGACGCGTTCCTCTCTATCCCTGGTCTGTATCTGATAACAAACACGCGTCAGTCCGATATTCACTTTACCAGCCAGAATCATCGTCAAACATCCGACCTCCCTCTCCACTCCGCAACGCAATCGTGCCCAACACCTTTACAGGCATCGACCCTACCACTGATTCCGACGATGATCCCGACTCCGACATCGATCAAGACGACCAACAGAAACGTAATAAAAACCACCCTTATCAATCCTCCTCCCCTGCCTCCTCCGTGTCCCAACTCGCTGCCAGCTTTGCACAGCGTGTAGGCACCTTTGTCGCTGCTACCCGCACCTTATCGGGTTCATCGAACAACCACCTGCCCACGGACGCTGAGCTCGAAGCAGAAGCTCACAGAGAACGAGACCGCAGCAGGCGCGAAGCTGAACTCATCCTTACGCGCGAAGCTGAAGAGCGAAGGATGGCTGAAGAAAAGATCCTCGCCATGAAAGAGTCTCTCCCTCCTCCCCCGTCCCGCACCCAGACCATGTCAAACCCACCTTCTCCCTCTGGCTCTCCCAAATCCAAAGACGGCGCGGGTTGGTGGTCGGCTGCGAAGAACAAGTTGACCCCGACAAAGGATAAAGATCCTCTCACCCCCGCTCAGCAAGTCATACTCGAAGCCAAAGCGAGAGAAAGGGAGAATCAGCAGAAGAAAGGAACCGACCTGAACCTGAACATCCCTCATGGCCCTCCTAGTCGGCCTGTACCCACTTCCCCAGTTTCTCCTACACCCTCACGGAACCAGGCTCCCAATTTGACTCCGTCCCCTATGCGCAGCAATGCAGATGCTGCTCACTCTCCGTCGAGAGAAGCGCCCCCGCTATATGCGCAGTTCACTCCACAGGGAACGTTGGACGTCCACGGTACCTTGCTCACTATCGTCAAGAGGTTTGAAAAACTCGAAAAGTGGACCGTCGGTCATGTTCGTGCCCTCGAAGATAGGATGAACGACGTCGAGCGTTGGTTGGTCGACAAGGAGATGGAGAAAGAAGAAAAGAGCGTCAAAGACAGTGCTGTATCAGACAGCAAGCCGCAACAGCATTCTTCTTCATCTGCCACTGCTACTGCTGTTGCTGCGGATCAGAACGTGACCCGGGAGCTGACTGAGATGAGAGAAGAGCTCAACGAGCTGCAAGACCGTGTAGGCGAACTTGGAAGGGAAATGGCTAGGACGTCTATGACGACGTCCCGTCATCCTTCTTCTTCCCCTCCTCTACCGCTCTCATCTAGTCTTCCTGGATCGGTGTTTGCTACTCCTCATACGCCACATCATCCACGCTTATCGTCTACGACTGCCAGAGAGTCCACCAGTCCTCCGATGGCCGTTGCTTCCAAACACACCGGGACACGCTTCCCGTATCCTACGGGCGACTATGCCTCGCCTCCGGATAACCTGTTCTCCCCGCCTCATTCCCCGCCTGGATCTGTAAATTCGGCTACATGGACAAGATCCGCAGCGGCGACGGCGAATACCAACACTAACAACAACGCTAATACTAACGCCAATACCATTTCTCCTAATACCGGCGCCAACGCCACTACGACGAGCACGGGCTTGTTCACATCCACCTCCATACCACCACCATCCTTTTCTTCCGCTTCCATCCCTTCCCGTCCGTTACCCGCCTCTCCAAAATCTACACCATCTGCATCTGCATCTACCTCCAACTCGATCACATCTCTCACACGTGTGGCTAGTCCCCCACCACTGCCCTCTTCCCAGCCTTCGTCTTCTTCTCTCAACTCTTTGTCGCTCCCACTACCGCCAAAAATACCTGCTTCCTCCTCTTCCCCGTCTTCTTCGCCTTCTGGTTCTCCTGGTGGTAGTGGCAGGACCAGAAAGGCCGCAAAGATGAGACAGTCGAGTGTCAGTCCTACACCGAGGAAGAGGTATACAGTCGCGCTCGGGGAGCCGATTGTGTCTAGGGAACCACAGGAGTCGATGACGGCGGCGACGACTACGCCGTCCGCGACGCCTGTACAGAAGAGGACACACTCGAGGAATCAGTCTATCGTGAGCACGGCGTCATTTTTGTCCGAGAGTGATTCGAAGAGTGAAAACGATGGTGAGAATGGGATTGGGGGAGGAGGTGAGCAAGATCGTGATGAAGAAGACGAAGACGAATTTCAAGATGAGACGATTGGGAAGAGTTCGTCGTCTAGGATTCTTTCTGGCAACACCAACGGGTCTACCACAAGCAACAACAGTAACAGAGACGCACCACCTTCATCTCTCCTATCCAGACGTACCCGAGTCCGGCCTCAATCAGCATACGACTTTAGTTCGTTCTTGAAACAACATCAACAGCCCCAGTTACAAGCCCAGACTTCGCAGCAATCATTACAGTCCAATCAATCCAACCAGTCTCATCATTCTTCGCATTCTTTGCATCGACTGGGATCAATCGGATCATCAGGCTCAACACCAGTAGCCCCGCTAGCTATCAAGTCCAGATGGAGGTCCCAATCCACCGATCGAGGATCGTCCTCGTCGCTGTCGTCGTCGGGCGATAGAGGCGATCCTGTGACTGCGAGTGTCAAGTTTGTTGACCCGCTCGCGTTGAGGAAGCAGGAGAGGGGGGCGTTGCCGATGCCAAAGTCGATGGGGAAGATACCTGTTGGTGATCTTGTGGCGTTTTTTGATGGGGAGAAGAGGGGATAAGGTTTGTTTTGGTTCGAGTCGACATTTATTGAAAGTATATGTATACTGCTTAATCTTCATCTGTGTATATACAGTCTGTTTGTTTACTAGTTGCGTGTATCGATGTATGTACTTTGGGTTTTTTCATATAACCAACTGGCGCTAACCCCTGGACATTCATCAAACAAGACCTGGTGATGCTTATCGCCTTGTGACTCCTTGTGCTTATTGTTAGTACTCTGACGATTGCAGCGACGAGACGAGCGCATCATCACGGACCACGTCAAAACAAAAAGGTTCCGTGAAGCTTAATATCGCCAAATAGCTCACTGAAGGCCATCAGTACTACTACATGCGGATCGAGTCGCCCTCCCTCTGGATGGAGTGCCCGTGCTAACTCGACTTGATCGATGTTAGAAAGGCTGGATAAAACGATGCTTATCACCTCGTGATCTAGGTATATCATCCAGGTGCTTATTGTTAGCACTCTGACGATTGCTTTGACGGCTACAGTAAAGGTTCCGTGAAGCTTACAATATCGCCAAATAACTCACTTAAAGGCCGTCAGTACTACTACATGCGGATCGAGTCGCTCCCTCTGGAGAGTCAACTAACTCGACTTGGAATGGCCTTCTCGATGCTTTGGGTTGGGTTGGGCAGGACTAGGTGCTTATTGTTAGTACTCTCGTTGACGATTGCAGCGTAGACAGGAACGAGCGGACCACGTCGAAAAAAACCCACCGAAATGGCTAGGCTTAATACCGCCAAATAGCTCACTGAAGGCCATCACTACTACTATGTACTACATGCGGATCGAGCCGCCCTTTTTCACCTCCCTCTGGAGAGTCAACTAGCTCGACTTGGAAAATCGTACTAATGGCCTTGGGCAAGACGCAAAGCAGGATCGGCTTCTCGCTCAAAGTAATTATAAACGATCGTCGCGGGCGCCGTACGATGCGAGCGTTGACAGATCCAGACAACACATGTAGGTTTAACGTTTACTTCCCACCGCCTGTCCGAGTCGCCGACGAGTCTTCCCAGGTCAGAAGGGCACAAAGAGTATAAATACGGGCCAACGTTCGTCTAGTGTATGTAACCGCTTTCGTGCGTAGTTATTCTAAACTCCTTGCGTTTCAGTGCTTTACTGGGCTATGCGATGTACAGAAATCGTCTGTATCAGCTCCAGGCTCTCAAGATCATCTCCCCACGCGCTCGGTTACAAAAATAAATGCTCTCGGGATCCGTGCTGTTTGCTTCTTCTATGCATTTCAACATCCGTGGACTCGGGCCGCGACAGCATGACTGGAGACAAACTCTGGCACCAAGGATCCTGTTTGCCTCTATCCAAGTTTTCGTCCACTTGCATAGTAGAAAAGCATCGACATACAATGGGCGGTTGATACCTCCATATTGATGCCCCACGAGGTGTCGTTCACCTCGAACACAGGAGACAGTAATATTAGCTCCCGACTGCCCCATACGATTTTTGAGGTTATTCCCCGCATTCAGACTTGCAGTACACAGCACCCGGCCGAGGCGGTTGGATAAGAATAACTGCCTATTTTTCCGAAGTTTCTGTCGTTCCAAATAGGGGACGATGGCCACAGTATAAAGTCACTTCTCTGCATTACCCTCTTCTCGCAGCGGTTTTTCTCATCATGAAGTTCCTCGTTGCTCTCAGCTCGTTAGGGCTTATCCTTGGAGCCTCTGCTCGCACTTTCACAGTGAGTGTGACACAGTGGAATTTATCAGTGCTCGTCCGTGTTTGACCACGACTCGTAGGTGTACAATGGCTGTCCGTTCACGATCTGGTCAGTGTCGCGATCTCTTCTG
The DNA here is from genome assembly GCA_000827485.1 of Amanita muscaria Koide BX008. Classification (NCBI taxonomy): domain Eukaryota; kingdom Fungi; phylum Basidiomycota; class Agaricomycetes; order Agaricales; family Amanitaceae; genus Amanita; species Amanita muscaria. Next base: position 281,004 of record KN818235.1, read on the forward strand.
TGTCTGTTTTCATTCGCATGCCAACACCTGTTTTAGGCCAGCTGTAAGGTCTCACCAATAAAACACCTCAACATAGTTGATTTTGTTTCTAGATATACACAGGTGTAGGTGCTGGTCCTAGCTATCCGACTGGGTCAGTAATCCATCACTCATCTGAAGTACTTCTTCTAACAATAGTCAAGATGGGCCGCAGGCGCCTTTACTTCCGTCACCTTCGATGCGCCTGACAATTGGACTGCTGGTAGAATCTGGGTAAGTTTTTGAAACCACAGATTGAAGCATGTGTATGACACCCAATCAAGGCGCGTAGAAATTGCGACGCCAACTACAATTGCCTCGACGGCGGCTGTGTCGGGGGGTTGCAATGTACAAATCCCGTAAGTCTTTAAAGCATGAATGACACTGTCAACTTGTTGATCCTCGATCGTAGGGCGTTCCTCCTGCAACCCTTGCAGAATTCACACTCACTGGATCAGGAGGACAGGATTATTTTGATGGTATAGTTGTTACGAGATTCGGAAAAGCGCACTTTTAACTCGTTGGCGAAACAGTTTCTCTTGTCGACGGTTACAACCTCCCTATGAGCATTACTAACAACGTTGGTTGTAGTGTTCCCGGTTGTTATGTTGATCTCGGTCCAAATTGTCAGTCAGTTCGCAATCGCAGCATTCTGGTACTAACGATGATTGCCCCAGGTCCCGCACCACTCAAAGGTCCTTTCGATTCTACTGGCTTCCCGGTTGGCTGCAAGAGCGCCTGCCTCGTTGACCCCAACCCTTGTGAACATGGTTATTTGTTGCGGTAGTGATCTTGACTGATATACGGTTGACCTTTAGCCAACTCTCCCAACTGTTGCACGGGTCAGTATAGCACGCCAGCAACGTGTCCTTCATCAGGTAAGCCGGTGGAGAAACTCCGTATAGCATCGTTGACGTATACGGTGATCAGGGGTCGAATATTACAGCTACTTCAAGGGCAACTGCCCCAATACTTATTCATATGCTTATGATGAGTCGAGTGGCGATGCCATTTTCTCTTGCCCCTCCGCCAGCAACCCCACATACACCATTACGTTCTGTCCCCCGGCTTGATCTATTATGAAAAAAACCTTTATCCGACCAAGGCTTTAGTTCAGCAGTGTAGTAGTAGTAGTAGTAGAACTGGGACTCTAGTGAATATATACTTGTTAACTCCGCTTTTAGCGCAATTCCATGCGAATTGCCATGTAAGAGAAATATGAATAGGGGTGACTCGATTTGTTTCTTATCTTCTCCCGGCTATTGGAACGATATACAAATGTCCCTTTCCAAGATTCCAAGTCGTCGTTCTTACGCAGCAGGCCATGTATGGAGTTACAATTTGAGCGATCACATCCCAAGTTGCTAGCCAAAATGCAAATTTAACGCAATACAACATCTTGTTCAACATCAAGTTCGAGCGCTCAGGCTCGAATCAAAACCTTTACCAGTTTCGGTACATCACAACAGAGTTTTTATCGTTACTAATATCCTTTAATTCAGTGATGATATACGAGACTGAGAACTCGAATGGTACTCATTAGAACTGTTTCTGGAGTCAATCCCATACGAACTATTCTAGTCACTTTCTACAGCTGATTCTCTCCTTTTAGGTGGCGAAAACAGCCATCTTGCAGATCCGGATTGCCACCGTTCTAAAGATTACAAAGAGTCACTGTCCGATGCAAAATTTCGGTCAGCTTCCATTCGCTGAACTCGATGAACTGAATCGGACCGACGATATTAAATTTTGATTTTCAAAGAGCTTCCGTGGTTGAGTTTCCTTTAAGACGATATATAATATCTTTCCTTCATTATCATTGCCAGTGGTGCTAGTAGAGTTGATTGGGTTTGAGTCTTTGTCGTATGTAAAGGAAGGTGGAAGATCGGTCGACGTATTGATGACACCGAAAATACTCTCGACGGAACGTTTGACAAAAGTGCCACTTGAGTGGCTAGGAACACCCTTCTCTGTTATAGGGGAAAAGGTCACCCCGCTGGAGGCTCCTACTAGTAGATTTTTGAGGTGAAAGCTGAGAAGAAAAATGTTGAGCACTGCGACGAGGATGAAATAGGTTTGGTAGCGAGCGGGTAGTACCGAACAGTCAACTCAAGGCAGTGTTTACGTCTGTTTGAGTGTTACAGTTGTCTATGCGAATTACGAACTTGGGGAGTGTTGTGCCTTACCGCTGTTTGCAAACATAACAGTGGAGTACAGACCCATGTTTGACATCCTGTGTCTAGTCGTAGGGATGAATCGGAGCTTTTTACGTGATGATTCTTATGAATGTATCACCACTATTTTTGTCATTCCCCTCGTACGTCCGAGGTGATCGCGAACCAACCAGCAGAGTGATAAGGATATGAATCCACAGATGACACTGCGTTACAGAGAATGACCGATCACTTGAGAATCTCCAATAACTAAACATCTCCATTGTACACCGGTAACCGCAGTAGACTATCCAAAGCCAACAAACAAAAACAACTCATTTGGGGATATTCTTCTCCAATTCTGGAGGCACAAAGACGTCGCATCCAAGATCGAGTGCCGTGCTCTCGGCAGCTGGGGCAATATGACGGCCTTCTACGACCTCATAGAACTCCCAGTCAATCAGCTCCCCTTGCCATTTGCCACCAACTTGTCTGTAAGTCCAGTTGCTCTCGTTGCTCAGACCGGCAGCAATATCGTCCTTATCTTGCTCGCCAAGCTCAGGCGTCCAGGAATCACTAAAATCAAGCATAAGTGAATGGTTCAATTGGACTGCAAGATTCTTACGTATGAGTTAGACCGAAATGTAGCTGGTACCGTGCGATCGTCGCTTGCTTAGCTTTTGTGAGCTTCTCTTTATCGCCCTTGAACGCCTCTGGTGTCTGGGCCAACGGAACACCCATGTACTCCATTACTATATAGAATACCTTTTTGTCGCGCGAGTGGCCCCAACTGATGAACTGGTGGCTAGCCTTAAGAGCCGTTACTTCTCGTTTCACGTCTTCTAATTCATCCGGATTCTCAACAATAGAGATCTTGACAATCGCCTCCTTGCCATCAATCTTCGAATTCAATTTGTATACACGGCGCCATGCAGCATTCTCCGGTGAAAATGTCTGTCCAATGTTATTAGAATGCAAAGCTGCTTGGAGCTCGGTTTCGGTGGCACGCTTTCTCTTGCAAGGGGTTTTCTAGAAGAAAGGCCAGTTCAGCTTTTCAGACATCCTATCTACGAAACGCTGCGACTTACGCTTCCACCGCCTGCAGAGTTCTTTCTGCCAGTCGAAGATTTGGACTTGCTGGTCCCAGACATGGTGCCCTTCCTACTAGGCAGTTCAGGCTTCGTTCGCCTCTGATAATACCAACAGTTTAAAATGGTTAGTGACGGTTTGGTTAATGACTTACAGCCAATGAAATAGCATCATCAGCGCCTGCGCGGAAGATGGGCGTCGCAAAGACGGTAGTGAAGAAGAGGAATGCAAGGGTGACAGTAGAAAAACGCATTATGGATCGAAGAACGCTCAACGTGTGGAGGACCAGCCTGGGGATTCTCTAGAGCTGGCATTGGCCTTTATAATCGGCCGCTGCCTGTTCAAACACGTCTAAGGTTTAATGGAGTAAAAACCCACGTTTGACATCCTGTGTTTAGTCGTAGGGATGAATCGGAGCTTGTTACGCTATGAATGTATCACCACTATTTTTGTTATACTCCTCCGACGTCCGAGGTGTTCACGTACCGACCAGAATGATAAGGACCAAGTCTGTGTTCTGTCTGGCGCCTTTGTAAACAAACCTGGCGCTTTGGTTTGGTTGTTCCGCGAGGACCGCGACATATCGATCATGCCCCATGCAGACGAGTGAATGTATTCAGATAAGGTGAGGAAGGTGCTTCTGGCTAGCTGAGAATGTGAGACGGATCGAGCATCAATACATCAATCTCCATACTGCTGGTAGGAGCGAAGTGACGCGCGATGCTTGTATGAGTCGTCCCCTGATCCCTTTCAGCCAGCTAGCTGCCCTCTGTGCGAGCGGTGGTGTTGGGGTCCCAAAAATTAGTCAGCGTGGGGAGTGGCTGTGGATGTTGCAGAGATATTGAGGCCACGATGCGTTGTGGGCGCTACGCCGCGTTAGGGCGCCCGGATTTTGACGTTGCGCGGTCGATGTGCCATAATGATGTAGGACTAAAGAATGGATGGCGTGAGAAGTCGCGCTAAAAAAAGATGGCGTGAGAAGCGCAAGCGCATCCACGTGACCTCACCCGGCCGCACTCGCTGACTGCTATCATGATGCTCGCACCCCTCAAACCATTCTTATTTCCTCCAGAGATCGTCGACGAAGTAATCGGTCAACTTGATGATACGCAGGCATTACTCTCCTGCGGCCTCGTTTCCAGAAGAATCCTTGTCACGAGCCGACATCGTCTTTTCTTCTCCCTCGAGTTCGTTGACCACAAGAGTTTCGACAGGTTTTTGTACCTTGCTGGTGCACCGTGGACTAGTTTTACGCTAGCCGTCGAAGAGATCCACCTCCAAGACGTGTTCGGTCGCGAATTAATGTACCGCAGTGAGATTAACCCCACACAAATCGCATCGAACCTCTGCAATGTCAAGTCACTAAGCATATCATCACATTCTACCTGGCACCCTAAGTGGAAAATCGTACCACGCCACATCCTGGATGTTATATTTCAATTGAATATACAAGATCTTCAACTGGATGGCGTGGGCTGGTGGAACGCGGACGACGTAGTGAGGCTCTTTGGCAGGCTTCTGCCTTCTGTGAAAACGCTTGCCCTCCGTCGGCTGCGGTACCGCGAAATACCAGACCTCTTGCCCCACTCATCCATATTTCGTCGCCCTTTCCGGTTCAGGGCGTTCGATAGCACTTCACTCATGCTTCTCAAAGACGTATTGGATCCATTGACCAACCCAGATCTCGATGTTGCTGTCCAGACCTTCCATATTCAAGCGCCCAAACCATCGATTGCAAAGAGTAGCAATCTCTTAACCCGGAGATTTTTACATCACATTGGTCAAGGCGTTGAGCAGCTTTTGATTAGCTTTCAGAAGATGGGCACCCTTACCGCCTCTCCAGGTATGACCATATGTGTGCCTTGTCTCCGAATATCAGACAGCTTACCGCCGAAATTGCAGATGAATTACTAGAGTATTTGGAACCGACTCAACTCAAGCAATGTATCAACGTTCGGATGCTATACATCGGGTTTACGGAAAATATGTATACGACATCAGAGATGATACCCCCACTCACATCGGCCATGTGGAAGATGCTGTCCGCCCTGCCGTCACCCAACGCTCTACAGGAATGTCGGTTCAGATTCTTAACCTATGAAAGCTCGCTACAAGAACAATTGTCCTTATTCGGATTTCTTGAATCTCCGAATATCCTTCATAAATTACGGTCCATGTTCCCCAATCTGAAGAGGATCAAGATTATCGTCAGCACACCTGAATCGAGAAATTCTGTTTTATTTTTTGAAGAATTGCGTCGGGCGGAAGATTTACGAGCACTCGAAGGAAATGGCCTTGTGAAAATTGTAATAGTAGATATAAGGCATAAATCATGTCATTCCGTTGTAGAGGGGTGTGTATGATTCGTTCTATAGCTTGTACAGAGTTATATCATCTGGTGGTGTACGATATATACGCCAAAAGTGATGCAAGATAACTTCTTCGGTACCTGGTCACTTTGCTGTCCGACTCGGAATCTCTGCAGAAGTTACCCCGTCTCATGAAAATATGAAATATTGACACCACGTTGAGGTAACTGGTCTGAGTCTGTCATTGGTTCCGTCTGGTCCACTGGTAATGCAGTTGAACCCACTTTTTATCAAACTGCAGGCCAGTCATGATAGACTACAGCCCTGATCAAAATACATAACACAGGCATCAATGGATTCGACAATCACATCACAATTCACAACACCTTCGACGTTTTCTACCTCTCCACCAAACACCATTGTCACACTTGCAGCTTTACATTCTGCTGATACCATTGTTACCTTTGACCTTCATTACCGCTTTACAAACCTTTTAGTATATAAAGATGTACTTTTCATACTCTTAGATAATTGCAATACACAAGTACTATTTCCATCTCATCCTCTAGACGGTAACTTTTCTACATGATCACCGCAACTGAATCGGAGGCACACATTCTGGCACATTCCCCCACTCGAATTTCGTACTCTTAAACGCCTCCAAAAAGCCTTTCGGCATAATCTCTGCATACGTCGGGGGTAGATTCGTATCGTAGGGACACGATCCAGGTTTATACGCCAAAGTATTCCTGCCAGAATCCAAAAATTGTGTTCCGACTTCGAGTATAGCGTCAAAATTCGGTGGACCGCCGTGTGTTTTCTTTGCTTTCGACGTGGTTGTGGTAGACGAGAAGGGTGAAGATGACGTCTTGCCGAAGAGCCCGGACCCTGATTGGGTGGGTTGTCCAAACAAGGACGTCGTTGTCGTTGATGAAGACGTAGGTGCTGAGAAAGCTGAAAACGCAGATGGCTGGGGTTGCGTATTCGCCGCTCCGAATGGTTGTGCTTGTTGTCCAAACGCTGACGCAGGAGCAACAGGGACTGGCTGCGTCATACTACCACCCGGCTGTGGTTGTTGACCGAACGTTCCAAACCCGGGAGGTGCAGGTTGTGGTTGTTGCTGCGTGAGCGCACCAAACGCAGAGGTTGTACCAAACGACGGTTGACCGAATGTGGCACCGCCTGTCGTAGCAGTGTTCGTGGCGGGATTAGTAGTAGGAGCCTGAGCACCTAGACCAAAAGCGGAAGGTTGTCCTGCAAACGCAGAAAAACCACCACCTCCAGTACTGCTGGATCCAAAGCTGGAAAAAGCGCCTGTTCCGGGCTTGATGACACTCGACTGAGACTGTGGCGTCTGTCCGAATGTTGAACCACCAAACGCAGATGTCGGTTGTGCGATTGGTTGGCCAAAAGCTCCAGTTGTGGTGGGAGGTTGACCGAATGGAGACGTAGTAGTAGCTGTGGTTCCAAAACCCGTTTGACCAAATGTAGATTGACCGAACGCTGATTTCGTACCCCCGAAAGTAGACGTCGTCGATGACGATGAGGCAAAGGGTGATGGTCTGTTGAAAGACGAGGGTGAAGAGGTTGGTGGTGCGGCGGTGTATAGGTGCACGTGAGAGCTTTGTTTCGAAGCCACTTCAAATGCTTGTTGGAGGTTTGCACGTGCGTTCTTTTACAGTGGCATTTAGTGTTCCAATACAGGGGTACAAAAGAGAGAGATGCTCACGTTGTATACGGCTTCAGCAGCAGAAATCTTGCCAGCTTCGTACGTCATCTGATACGGTCATCAACATAAACTGGAAGAACTGCATTGCATTGACCCACGTATTCATTCGCGCTCCCCGCCCGTAAAGCCGTAACTGCCCTAACACGAAGCTCTTCCGGTGACTCGTCTAACCCTCCTAACAAGTTTGGTTCATTCTTCGCTGGACCGTAGGTGGATAGAGGCCACGCAGGCTTATCCACACCAACAGACAAATCTTTTGTCAAGGAATCTACGCTGAAATTACCAATACCGATGTCAGCCTGAGTAGTCCTTGGAATGTAAATACTGGGTACAAACGTAAAGGGAAACATTTGCTTGTCATTATTTCTATTGGCATTGCCCCATGAAGGACCTAATCTTCCTCCCATAAGTGCCACACCAAATTGAAAGGTGAAAGGACGTACTACTGCTGAATGTTCGGCCTTGTCGTGGATGCTCGTTCCTGCAGTTATCGCCGAATTTACATTGGCCGCGAAGGTAATACTGGCACACGGCCTGTTTAACATGAAGTTCAGAGGGAAAGCAATGTGAGGGAGAGGCTACTGAATACTGACCATGGCTGTCGTTGAGATTGATAACGTAATCAGGTGAGTGATTTCAGGTTTCACACGGCTACATGGCAACCTTCTGCCGCCGCTTTGTTGACGAACTCATCTCTCCACGAGGTGGTGGAGAGCTCAAACACGAGGCGCAAGCATGGGAAGAGGAAGCTATCGCAGTTCAGCAGGAGCAGCAGAATGACTCGAGGTTCGCAGAGGCTGAGACGGCGAGCGGAAACTTGAAGAAGGAAAAGGACCATCTTAATCAGACGAAGCTTGACGATGTCACACCTCTGCCTGAAGAAACGAGACGTTTATTGGAGCAGAGGCAAAAAATGATGTATCAGATCTTTTACACGAATAGGGTTGTGGCGGCTTGCTCGGGAGTTAACGAAAGGGGGATCTTTGACTGCGTGGTATCCCGACCAGGAGCCTGGAACTCACAAGCTCGGGCACGGTTATTACTAACAACACTGATTGTGGTATTCCCGAGTGTTCCCGGTTGTTTTGTTGACTTCAGTCCAACTTAATATTGTCCGAGGTACTAGCGATGATTGCCCCAGGTCCCGCACTACCCAGAGGTCCTTTCGATTCTACTGGCTTCCAGGTTGGCTGCAAGCGCGCAACGAGCATCGAAAACTTTGTGTTCTATGACAGTCGCCATGCGGCGTTCAATTACAGTTAGTGATGATTTTGTATGAGTGGCTTCCCCTTCGGTTTGTAGTGGGTTTACTTCTCGTGCAGTGTGATTCCCATACATCCCAAGAGGCTATTAGCGAATGCACTGAGTCCGGCTACTAGTAAGTACACTGATTCTCACGTTTCTTGGTGAGTCGTGGGATATTCGGCATATCGCGGCATCTGGAGTTGGAACGTACAAAAAAATTTCTATCAACAATAGCGTTGACAGATCTGAAGGTGAGCCCAAATGCTTGCGCTGTCTTGCAGTTACATGCATATGATGAATTTAAAATCATATTCAAGCTCAACAGTCATACGGTTCCATGCCTTTGATGACTTTTATTCTGCAATCCTGATTTCTCCCCACTCCGACGAACTGTTCTCCAGTTCTCACTGATGCTCTCCTAGACAGGTTACGGTTCTTCTAGTCTGAAGTTCTGAACAAACTTATCCTGTGTATACCTATATGCGATGAACTAGAAGGCGGTCAATGTAAAGAAAAAACATTTTTTCACTTTATGGTATTCACGATACATAGCTGACTTGTAGGGAATCGCTCGACCAATATTATTATATTCTACATTCTCTCGTATGCTCCGCAATGTAAGTGTCTGATTCTGTACGAGAACCGAAGGTTAGATGAAATAATTTATTATCACTGTAATAAAAATATTGTATTAATTTCCTCCATCGCCGATTCGCAACCCCCCATGGGGCTCCGCATGGACACCCCGCTGAAACCCAATTGCTCAAGTAGTGAGGATTAATTTCTTTCTGATTTTATTTTTCCCGACCTCAGCTGATGCACGCGTTAACATGTCCCATGACTTCAATAAAACGGAGTCCCGACTCATTCCTTGACAGCAACGGTGAACCGGATCTTGGTCAGGGGAATCATCGATCCTCGGTAATCCCCCGTCCCGCAGCAACAGCAATTCCGGTCGCGTGCAGCTATGGGGCATGTGACAATTGGCATCAGTTAACGTTTCAACCTCGACATACCAGCTGTTTTTCAGCCTAAGCAACGTGGTACCTCGTGGTACTCGGAGTTAGCTAGCGATATTGCCTGGTGGGCGCTGCACCCGCTAAACGCCCAGACCCCGGACCATCAAACAATCTCTACTGGTAAAGAGTGTTTGTTGCATATAGTGCCTCTCTATGTTGCTGTTTCATTGATGCTTTTTTATAAAGAGCGTCAAATCTCAGCCTGCGAGTTATAGTGAGGACCCATTTCGAAGTTTCGTCCACGTCGGAATGGAATAAACGCATCAACATTCATCAATATTCCCCACGTTCCCCAATCCCCTCTTTCCTAATTCTCCTGTTGTACCTGAATTTCCAATTAGGATGGACTAATTTGGGTACTACTATAGTGTAAATCGTAAGTTTCAGACCAACCTTAGCCGAAGACATTGACAACGAGGACAGATCCTTGTCAGACATTTTGATGGCACCAACGCGCGCCAAGAGGGGCCAAGAGCCGTGAACTAGGTATAAAAGCCACAAGACTAGTGGTTTTCTTCAGCAGTGCTGGTCACTTTGTCTTTCACATCCCAAACCTCTCTACATACTTACACACTTTCCTCACATTCGTCAAAATGGTCTTTCGCACTATTTTTGTTGCTCTCGCCGTGGCTTGCACTGTCCTACAAGGTGCCTTCGCTACCCACCCCGCTGTTGCCAATGATCCGGCCTCCATCGCCTACGTGAGTGTTCGCTGCACGACCTTCGTTGTTTATTATCGCTCATTTGCTATCATGTCACACAGGAAAAAATGCGATGGTGCCAGTCTAACTGTATTATACGGGGAGGTGCAGCACCTGGCACGACCGGTTATGCGCTTTGCATGCGTCGATGTGACGGCAACTACCCGGGCCAAGCTCAATATTGATTTTCGTAAGTGGCGGTGCTTACCCCATATTTATCATACCTATAAATAAATCACACGCTGTTTCCAGCTCTCCTACCCAGGCTATGGTTCTTCGCGCCTGGGCATACTTGTGCTGTGTATACTTATCCCGATATCTATGTGATGAATTGGAAAGTGGTCAATGCAAAGGAAAAAAATCTCTTCACATTTAATCCCCCCCCGCGGGAACTCAGCTGATACGTAGCTTCATGGCTTCGATACAGCCGATCTCTTTTGTTGACACGGCAAAGCAATCTCACCCTTGACACAGCAACACTGAAGCGCCGTTTCTTCTGCGCCTAGTTTTCTTCCGTTCGCGTGCAGTTGTGCGGCACGTGCCAATTACGATGGTTGCTGTTTTTCAGTCAAACCTGCAAGTGAAAAGAGCTCATCCTTCCCGAGGAAATGCAGTTACGCACACTCGCTAAATAGCGGGCAGTGTGGGGCTCGGATCCCTGGGCCTGGTGTGGCTCTTCATGTTTTCAACTATAAATCCCAGCTACTAAGTAGTGAGGATTATTTTTTCCCTGAAACTCAGCTGATACACGCTTTTACATGCCCCATGATTTCGAGAAAAGGTAGATCCCGTAGTTTCAGACTAATCCATCGTAAAATAGATCGGCACAAGACATTGAACTGACATTGACCACAAGGACAGATGCTTGTCAGACACATGACTTGAATGAAACCCCGCATTTTTGATGGTGCCAACGCGCGCCAAGCAACTGATAATGTCGCGAATCAGGTATAAAACCTCAAAGACTTCAAGCTCAAGACCAGTTATTTTTCTTCAGCGGTGCTGGTCACTTGTCATTCAAAACATCTCTACTCACACCCATCTTCAACATGGTATCCCGCACTATTTGGGTTGCTCTCGCCGTGGTTTGCACTGCCCTACAAGGTGCAGCTTACCCTGACGCTATTGGCAATGATCTGGACACCTCAGAGGGCCCATCCGAGATGTTGACCATGCGCTACGTGAGTGTCCACGATCCCCGTTGCTTGCACATTTAATCTCCTGTCATGCAGCAAAGTTGGGACTATTGCTACTATTATTGTAGTTTGTATGCACGGGGCTCAATTGCCACTTATGCGCTTTGTATGCGTCGATGTTACGGCTACTATCCATAACCATTGGTCGTTTTTCGGTAAGTGGCGTGCGTCATTTATCACACCCGTTCAAACCCAACATTTCGTGACTTTGTTGACTGCCAATCTGCAATCCTTCTTTTTTTCCAACGAGCTGTTCTCCAACTGTCACTGATGCTCCGATGAACAGGTCATAGTTCTTCGAGTAAGGGCATACTTGTGCTGTGTATACTTATCCCGATTGCAACGAACTGGAAAGTGGTCAATGTAAAGAAAAAAATCTCCTCACTTCATTCAACTCAGTTGATACACAGCTTCATGATTTCGACAGAGGCGATCTCAATCGTCGACAGCCGATCTCATCCGTTGACACAGCAACAGGGTCCAGCTTCCTTCTGCTCGCGTGCAACTGTGGGCTTATCAATTGACATCGGCTGTTGTTTTTCAGCCAAAACTGTGAGTGGAAAAGAGGAATTCCAGAGGAAATGCAGTTACGCACTGCACCACTAAGTAGCGGGCAGCGTGCGACTCGCAACATTAGGCGTCCCGTACCCACTAACCCATTGGGAGCATCGATGCAATCTCTTTCAGAAGCTTCGTCGCGTATGGTGCTTCTGAGTCCATGCTGTTTCATGAGGGTTATTTGTCGCCTTATTCGTGTGTGAAGGGCATCAAGTTATGTTAGCGAGGATCCTGTTTTGAAGTTGAGCATCCAGAAATGAAGGCGTTACCATCTCCCCTAAGTTTCCGAATGAGATGAAATGGTGCAGGAGTCCATGGCAACTGATGCAACAATTTGCAATAAACAGTAATGATCGTGACCCATGTGGTAAGCGAGGGTAAGCGGCTATCAAGTGTTGGAGTGACCATTTCCGACAGCATCTAATTGCGAAACTAAATAATCAGGTGTGGTTTAACAATCTTCGTACTCCTTCGGAACTAGGGTTAGCACATGCTTGAAAAGATGCTATAGGGAGTGGACTCTGAACATACGTCTGGGTCTACTTTTAGTAAGGGCCGTAACACCGACGCATACAGAGCGCATAAGCGGCCGAGCCCATTATTGTGGACCGGTTCATTGAAGTACAATAATGGTAGCAATATTGCCAACTTGACTGTATGACATGACAACAAATGAGTAGCGATAATAAGCAACGGAAATCGTAAACACTCACAGCGCGTTTGGTCAACATTCTTGGGCACTCTGAGGTGGTCGGATCATTGCCAATAGCACCAGGGTGGCAAGCGACGGCACTTTGTAGGGTAGTGCAAACTACGGCGAGAACGACAAAAATAGTGCGAGGGACCATTTTAAAGATGAGAGAAGAGCGCGTTAGTAGAGAGGTTCGAATAGCAAGACCAGCTGAAGACAAGTGACCAGCACTGCTGAGGAAAAAGTAACTTGTCCTGAGGCTCTTATACCTATGGGCCCGCCGATATAGCGCACGTCTGCACCAATAGGAATGCGCATGTTTCTGAGAAGAGTATATCCTCATGGATAATGATGAGAGAGAATAATGCTGGCTAACGAGGTCAATCAGCTATTGGTCTGAAAGTCTGAAACAATGGATACTTACACCAACTATTCAATTGCAAAATTATTACATCAGTTTTCATGGCGTCATGCTTGCCATAATTCCGTACAGCACCTAGCCTCACCTAGCACTGACTAATGGATTTGGAGCTTAACCCCTGTTGATCATGGGTTCTCTAGTGGAAGAACATTGATGGGTAGTCTACTAGTTTGCAGTCGAATGACGAGTGGCGCTCAGAAGCGACCCAGACTTGATATAGTCGTTGCGCGTTAGATAGACGTATATCAAATGATCGTCAACGGCTGTTTGGCGATAAGACATGCCGAACTGCTCGACTGAGCCAGAGCCGCCCACGTTGGATATCATCAACGTGGAGGCACGGGCCCAACGCAAAACCAACTGAGTTCAGGAGAATAAGAGATGCAAAGATTTAAAAAAAAAAATAGATTGGATTCATTCCTTACTAGTAGCTGGAATTCCCTCGGCAAGCGGGGACTAACTATTCAATTGCAATTTTCATGGCGTCAAACTTGCCACATTGCCATACAGCACCTAGCACCGAGTCTGCCATCATAGGGTCTACATTGTGTATGCCATAGCCATCGCGACGACGCATACAGAGCGGAGCTTGAATGTGATTTAAAATGGGTGTGATGAAGATGAGGAGAACATCCCCACTTACGGAATGTCCATTAGGGATAGTAGCCGCTACATCGACGCATGCAAAGCGCGTAACCGGGCGTGCCAACTCTGTACCGGTAATATACATTACAAGAAGCTAGGCAATATTCCGGGCTTGACTGTATATCATGATAGAAATGAGCAGTGATAGTAAGCAACGGGGATCATGAACACTCACGACGCGTTTGGTCAACATTGCTGGGTCATTGCCAATAGCGTCGGGGAAAGCAACAGCACCTTGTAGGGCAGTGCAAACCGCAGCGAGAGCAACAAAGAGAGTACGAGAGACCATCATGATGTTGAGGATGTGAGAAGAGCGTGTCGATTAGAGAGGTGTGGATGGTAAGACCAGCTAAAGAAAAGTGACCAGCACTGCTGCGGAAAAAAGAAACTCATCTTGGAGCTTTTATACCTAATTCCTCTCTTATCTATGAAGCCGCCGGCATGGCGTGCGCAGCGGTGGCTAAGTGGTGGCTATCGGTGGCGTGCGTCGGCAAAATGAGAGATACACACGTGTCTGACATATGTCCTCATGGTCAATGATAGGAACAAGAGGGAACAAGAGACTCTCCATCGGCTATCTCATGTTAACAGTTTGAAACCATTGATACTTCAATTGAAAAATGTTACATCAGTTATCGTCTTATCGTGGCATACCATGGCGCCATACTTGCCACATTTTGTCCATGCAGAGGCCATTGGATAGTTTGCGGTCGGATGACACTCAGCAGCGACTGAGACATGAGATAGTCGACGAGTCGTGGAGGAACGCAAAACCAATTGAGTTGAGAAAAATAAGAGATAAAGGGATCGGATACATTCCTTGCTTAGTTGTTCTTCCCTCGGCAAGCGGGAGCCGCCAACTGGGGATGGAGTTTTGTTGTGAAATGGCGATAGATAAGTAGTCGTTAAGCGAGCCCTTAAGGCCTTATCTACTACGTACGCTTATCGTGTCTGTGGTTGCATTTTGCGATATGCCGAAAGAGCAATGCAAACGTTGGTGACGAGCCTTGCGTTTCTGCGTCCAAGTTCCATGATTGCCACAACGATCATTGGAAGCGCGGGAAACTTCCATTTTTGGGAAAAACACTTTCTCACCTTCCTCTCATCTCAGGTCCTCTTTCCTAGCTTATTGTGCTGAAGCGAAACCTCTTTGCTCGTTGATTATCACAAGAGACAATACAGACTTTATCAGTTAAAGCAGCACACAATCGTGATGGCAAGCAGAGCAGATTCTGACTCGGAAATGGCGCAGCAGCCTACGGATGACATTTCAAAACCAGAGGAGCAAGACAGCGATCAGGAGAGTAGCGAAGGTACCCAGGAGCAGCCAGAAAGCAATGGCGAAAAGAAGCTAACTATGGAAGAGAGAAAGGCGAAACTACAGCAACTGAGGAAGAAATTCGTACGTTGTATCCCTCTCTTAGTCTCAAGCACTCGTGACGGACTGGTACACAGGCGATTTCGTCTCGTGAAAACAGACAGTCACTAATAGAGGAAACAACGAAAGCAAGAGTGACTGCCCGTGAAGCAACACGTCTAGAAAGGCAGCGAAAACTTGCAGAGACGTTGAGGCAGAAGGTAGAAGCGGAAGAGCGAGGAGAGGATGTGGAACGGGCCAAGAACTGGGAGTGGACGATAGAGGAGAATGAGGAATGGGAAAAGAAGCTAGCAAGGAAGAAGCGGAGAGCGGACTATGAGTTTCACAGTGAGTTAACACAAAGACACGTTCCACCGCCTTCTATTCAAACACAATAAAAATTAGACGACGCGGATGCTGCGCGCCGCAGGTACAAGAAAGACCTTGACCTCATAAAGCCCGATATGGAGGCGTACAATAAGCAGAAAGAGATGGCGCTCGGGTTGACGCCCGGAGCATTAGCAACGTTCGATCCTACACAGGTGTCGTCTATGCAGGTATGTCGCGCGCCGATTGTATGTCGGGCAACATCCCAACTGATTCCGTTCGCTGTATTAGGTGATGACTGTGACTGAGCAGCAGCGAGCCGCTGCCGAGAGTCTATATCGGGACGCGAATACACTTGTTTACGGTGACAACAAGCCCTCGGAGGATGCTATTGACAGAGTTGTCAGCAAGATCAATCAGGAGTGCGTATTCAAATGTGTATTATGACTCCGTTCAATTGCTTAGTCCATCATCCTCACGTGCCACAGTATTGATAAGAAGGGCAAGTTCTCTCGCAAGCGTCTCAACGAGGACGAGGGCGGCGACATCACGTACATCAACGAACGCAACAGGGTGTTCAACAAAAAGGCGAGTTTTGGTGTTTTAGAGCGAGGAACTTTGTGGATTTACCGGACATTGGCACTTAGATTGCACGATATTACGACAAGTATACGGCCGAGATTCGGGCAAGCTTCGAGCGGGGAACAGCATTGTAATCTGTATCTCATAATGGACTGTATCGTACGCATATTGGCGTTATAAATACTTCTCCACCTGACGTCATGCTATCGCCGTATAAAAGCCAAGTCGGTGGTTGTCGTGGCTCAACTTGAAGATGCCTACTTGGATGACATCGATGACACGCGCTACTCGCCATACCACGGAACCAAAGGTACCCCCATCCTCTACGTACCCATGCACGGGTCGTCCGGACGCCAACGTCGAGATTGCTGAACTTGTTGCGACTTATGGGTCGTCCAGTTCAACAGCTTGGCTAGAATTCGATAGATATCACATTTGGAGGGCAGATCCCATCCCTGAGTCGTCATTTGCCCCAGTGCAGGGATATATGGTCAAAGGTGCGAACATATGTCGTTCCAAGTTGATGAGTAAACGTCTGACTCTGTGTGGTATCAGGATCCTACGCTTTTGCATGGGGCAATCCGATAGTTTCTGATCCATCTGCCCTGGGGCCGACTGCACGTCAATTCGTTGCTTGGGTGGAAAGGAACAACCTTGTGCTTGTATGGGTATGCGTTGATGACGACCTGCAGGAGATCTTGGCGTCGGAGTTTGGATGGAGTACGGTAACTTGCATCTATGAAGACGTCATCGACCCTGGGCATATCATAAAGATGACAGGTCCTGGGCAGAAGGGCGTAGAAGGAGTTCATGTGGTGAAAGATCTGAAGAAGAATCTGCGCAAGGCCCAGGACGCAGCTGTAGAAGTTGATGAAATGAAGGAAGGAGAGTGGACTCAAACACAGAAGAAGGAAGTGGAAGATGGTATTGCGCACTGGAAAAAGGACAGGAGCGGTGTCCAGATTGCATCGGTGGGTTTTGCTTAGTGATTTGCAGGCTTGATGTTGACAAGGCTTAGACTACCCTGCAACCATGGCTTGACCGCCGTCATCGCCGGTACTGGCTAGCTAGTCGTGACGAAAAGGTGAGATACATTGGACTTGGTATTCGAACGCGTTATGACCAGGAGTCCCACAGGCTATCGGTGTTCTGATATTGACACCTATACGGGGGAACGACTGGCAAGTCAAGAATGCTGTTTCGTTCCCAGATGCGCCCAAAGGAACCTCGGAGAAACTCATCTTCACTGCTCTCAGAGACTTGCATAACGAGCAGGTGAAGAAGCAGCACAAGGATCCCGACTACCAAAGTGGTGGACAGGTTACATTTGGAATCAGCGCAGCGAAACGGCTTGAGGCAACGCATAACCTGACCGGATGGGGGATCGATGCATTGTCAAAGACGTATAACGCCGTTACCACGGCGGCGGGTTTACAGAAGAGGGGGGAATTCAGGGTGAGTAAAGAGTGCAGTACGTTGACAGTGATCTGATCGATGAGATTATTGCAGGGAAAGTTTGATACTTCGCAAGTGCCCAAGTATGTCTGCTATCCACGGAATGGATTTGGGTTGGATGGAGCTGTAGCTTTGTTAAAGGCCTTGACGAAGTAGACTGCAAGCTTGCACATGGAGGTTTTGTTTAGGGCTTGGTTTATCATAGTAGTTACCGCAGTAATTTGAAGAGATAGGAGATAAACATACACAAACAGGATATGTTGCGGGACCATCTCCTTACGGTGGTAACGTGGACGCGTAATCAAGCCTTTTAAGTTGTGCGCTGACGTGGACGCGTAATCAAGCCTTTTAAGTTGCGCGCTGATGTCCGATTGCCCCCTATACACGCGATTTCCACTTGCCCATTATACAGCCAGCGCGCGGAGAAGAATATTTATCTGACAATGGAATACTGGAATTAAGAGAGAGGGTGGAAGGTCTGATCTCGGCATTAGGAAAACGCGCATTAGTCGCTTTCAGTTTTTGTACTAAGAACACACAGACTTTCTGTAATCTCCGGCACATGAACAACTTGAGGAGCTGCAGATTCGAAGAAGGATTGGAAGTTGCTCTCTCTCGACGAGAAAAAAACAGGTATGTTGTTCTGTTATTCGTTGGGTCCAGTCGTCTAATATGCGCTTTTGTTCGGTTTAGCTACGTTGCGTTTGGCCCCGCGCTCCTGTGAGCAAGCCAGGTGACAGTTTGAAACATTTTCGCGTATACTATTGCCTGGACGGGCGCTGCTGGGATTTATCTATCGCAATTGGAGTTTGGTTCGTTTCCCCCCCTTCCCTATTTTTATCCGCTGTTTTCTGACGCGACGTTTTTCTCCCCATATATTTCAGCCAGTCCTCCAAAGACAATGTCAACAAAATGGCAAGAACAAGGTAACGAACGTGTACGGCAAATGAACGTCAATCCCATTACTGGTACGTGTTCCATCGTATTTATGTAAGTCCGTCCATCGTGCACGGGACCAATTCATATAACATGTTTTATTGAGCAGCAGCGAGTCGAGTCGAGACTAATTTATTGTATCATTGACGATCGCTTTTGAACCACTTGCGGTTACTTCCACTTTTCAGTTTACACGCAACGATGGCTTTCTTATGCTTCAAACTTCTTCATAAGAAACTGAGGTATGAAATCCTTTTCACCTTATGATGGACACACCAAGTTCTGTAGATAAGCGAAGCACGAGACACGCCTCCAAAGGTTGTCTCGTTTCAGTTTAGAAACTTGTTCTGTGGCACTTTCAACCTGAGAACCTCTGTTCAAAATCGACCTACCCCTTACCCCGTTTCTAACTATGCCCTCGCTTAATCCAACACCAGTTTCATCTTTTCCAGAGAAATCGCACACAGCCCATAACTATAGTGACTTCAATTGTCATGCGAATGCTGGGAACAACGTAAGTCGCCACATTTACAGTAATTGCATTCATGCGTTCTGTTGCTACTCCCGCAAACATTGGTGCTGTCATCTTTAGGTAAGAGTTGAACATCCCGAACGCAGGTGTTTTACTCTCTGCATTGGACAGATGCACAGACGTACTACTTCTCTCATACACCCTTTTGGACAAGAAGATGTCCTTGACCTTGATGGGGCTTTGAGCCAGGTTGGATGGGTTGACAGCCCTAGGACAAAAGAAAACATCAGTGTGTTTACGGACCTTGACGGACATTTTTTTCGGGAGTATTGAATTGGAGGGTAGCGTTCACTGCGGCGTGTTCGCGGAGTGAAACGAAAATGAATTGTATCATCGCTTTTTAGCCATTGGGTCATACTCACATCGGATCAGTTTCTTTAGTTGTCATACTATCGTTAATGAAACCCATGTGAGTCCGCCGTGTTGACTATGCGAATTCCCACTCCGATGGCTTTGGGCCTATAAAATGTTGCGTATTTCAGCGTTCCAAACTCATCAGCAAAACTGCAATGAAAATTTTCTTCACAATCTCTCTCCTCGTTTTGCAAGCCATTGTCACGGCGCAAGCTTGTTCGTCGCTAGTTCTCCTTCCGGGTCAAAGCAATAGCTAACAAATTTCTAAAATAGGTAAAAACACTTCTGTAAGTCCTCAGGACTCATGCTGCCCTGCCGCCCTGCTCAGATCGAGGAACTTTTTTCTTCTTTATAGCAATCTGAGCTATCATCATCTCTGCGTCTACTTATTATTCACGCAATATGCTGATACTAGGCAGGACTGGCTACTATTGTTGTTTTGATCAATGGAACAATGGACTGTAAAGAAGATTTTTAACCTTACCATTCTCGTGGTCTTACCATTGACTTGTTCAGATGCAAGCCATTTTATCACAACTGCCCCGGCGGGCAGAATAAACAGCGTTATTGACTTATTTTGGTACTTACGAAGCTACTTAGGTACTTGTGCAATGCAAAGGTTACTCAGATGCTCAGACAGCCATAAAGCATTTAATAAGGTAGTGGTACATTCCGTCAGTGTGCATATCAAGGCCGCTTATACGTACCAATGCATACTTAGAAAACTTTCAGAATGTCTACTCTGCTGCATTATCGATGATTCGACGCAACACATGGCAGAGTACCTCAATTTGAGGCTTATATACGTCCTAATCATGCTGGCTGGCCGAAATTTCACACATGTCCGACGTCACACTCCTGTTAGCCGAGGTAACGATTTCGGTCACAGGAGATAAACATACACAAACAGGATATGTTGCGGGATATCTCCTTACGGTAAGCTGTGACCAAAGCCCGCCTTCAAGCTCAAGCCCTTCGAGTCAACTGCTGTTGGTGAGCACAGCTTCCTATCGCTCCGAACAGGATAAACAAGGCTGACTCAGTGCGCCAGGTCCGCTCCCACACCTTAAATCGTTGAGTCTTTGTCATCGGGGAGACCGACCGCGGGACCGCCTTACTCTATCTCACGCAATTTCTCGGGGCACTTTCTGTATTTGTACAATTTGCACCTGTATCTTGGACTTGTTGTCTTTCATTCTCTCTCTCTCTTTCACAACTATCACATCTTTAATCCCTGTCGGCCGTCTTTCACGTCGGCAGACGCAACTACCGTCACACGGGACTCAGTCGAATACACAACACTCGCGACTCTCGAGGACTTGAATCCGGGACTATGGCACCTACACAAGTGCCAGTGGCGCGAAGAACTGCAAGTGCTTCCGCTGCACCGATCAGTATGGGGAGGCCGGAGGACGAGGAAGTGAAGCCGTACGTCATTGTGGGCGACATAGGCAAAGGTAGCTTCGCCACGGTTTACAAGGGCTACCACGAAGTGAGTACGGTTCGTTGCACACGATGGTGTCTTTCGCTGATATATATATGGCTCTCCCATTCCGCTCCATTTCAACGCGCCATTACCATATTCGTCATTAAAATGCACGGCAACCTCACGCACATGACCTTCAGGAGACTGGAAGACAAGTTGCGATCAAGACTGTCAAGCGGGACATTCTGACCGCAAAGCTCTTTGATAACCTACAGAGCGAGATTCAGATCTTGAAGTCATTGTCGCATCGCCATATAACGAGGTTAATAGATATAGTGGTACGTGGACGCGTCATCTAGTCTTTCAAGTTGTGCACTGATGTGTCCGATTGCCCCCTATACACGCGATTTCCACTTGCCCATTATACAGCGCGCGGAGAAGAATATTTATCTGATAATGGAATACTGTGCCGGTGGGGATTTGACTAATTACATCAAGAAGAGAGGAAGGGTGGAAGGTCTGGAGTATGTGCCATCGCCTGGCGCTCCACCACAATACTATCCACATCCGAGGACGGGCGGACTAAACGAGATCGTCGTACGTAGTTTTCTCCGGCAATTGGGTGAGTGCATTAGTAGGGTTTTAGATTCGGCCACTAATGTTCTCGGAGCACGGGCGCTCAAATTCTTAAGAAACAGGAATCTCATCCATCGAGACATCAAACCACAGGTAAGCTACGCGGTTCATTCTTCAATACCAACGGACTTCTCAGCGAGAAATAGAATCTGCTATTGAATCCGCCTCAGGCTGACGAACTGGCAAGGGGTCATCCACTGGGCGTACCAACTCTGAAAGTGGCAGATTTCGGATTTGCAAGATCGTTGCCAAATGCAATGATGGCCGAAACACTTTGCGGCTCACCACTATACATGGCACCGGAAATCCTGCGGTACGAAAAGTACGACGCAAAAGCTGACTTGTGGTCCGTCGGCGCCGTGTTATACGAGATGGCCGTCGGCAAGCCACCTTTCCGCGCACAGAACCATATAGAGCTTCTTAAGAAGATCGAGCACACGAGAGCGATCAAATTCCCAGATGAAGAACCCGGTACTGGAAATGGAGTCAACGATAACCCCCCTGTGCCTGATGACGTGAAGAAGCTCATCCGTGCTTTGTTGAAGCGAAACCCAGCGGAGCGTGCTAGCTTCGATGAATTCTTCTCGAGCACGGCGCTAGCCAAGTCAAAGTTCCCGAGACCACCAGATGCCCCATCAACGCGGCAATTGAGTGAGGCATCAGCAATTGATGGGGACAATGAACCGGACTGGATAGGTGGCCGGCCACCGACGCCCGAGCATCATAAGATCATTCCGCCAGAGGTCCTGGATCCCAAAGCACTGATACCACCAAGCAAGTTCCATTTTCGACGACCTCATGTGGCGGAACAACCGCTCGCAAGTGGAAGTGGGACCAATGGGCACGAGATTGGAGTGGCTGTTGCTAACAAGTAACGTGTATTCTTATCCGCTTCTCGATGTTGCTGACAGCACTTGAAGGAACGTATCTCCTATATCTCCCGTGGCAATCAAACCAGCACCAGTTGAGATGGCGAGGAGGTTCTCAATGCCGGCATATGGAAATGACAACCGGCGGTCGACGCGCCCACTATCAACGGAAGGCTCCATTATACCTGGTGAGACGGAGGAGGATGGAATGCTGAGGCGAGAGTACGTTCTCGTCGGTGATACCCGCGCCGTGGAATTTAACCGTGCTATTGACGGTAAGCGCATCTTTCTTTCATGCGCCTAACATGGTTACTCAACATTTGCAACCAGAAATCACTGCCCAACCTCGGCGGCCTCTTCAAGACAATAGGGTCCATTTCCCTGCTTCAGATGACTCTCCGAATGACAACACGATACATACTGGACAAATAACTTTCCCTCCTCCACCGAACACAAACGCTCCTCCACTCTCATCTTCACCTTCTAGCATAGCCTCTCGTGCAGCATCGAATGCACTTAACCGGGCTTTGACTCTTGCATCAAAGACGCTCTTTGGTTCACAAGGACATTCGAGGTCTTCTTCCTCGCGAGACCAAACAAGCCTACCATCTTCACCCATGCGGCCGCAGATCATCAACCTCGATGGAGACGCTGGGCGAGACCCCATGGAAGACGAGTTGCTAGGCCAGCTAGAGGATCTGGCGCAGAAAACGGACGTGCTGACTCATTGGGCAGACGAAATGTACGAGTATGTCAAGGCTGTGCCACAAAGTCAGTTTCAACTTGATGATGTTCCTCGCCGAGAGATGCTGACCATTCTTGTTCATCAGAACCTCTCCCCGATCCCACCAAGTTCATGAAACGTGAGGGTGAGCCAGAGAAACAGGCGCGACGGCGGAAACATGCGGATATGGAGGCCGAATACAACGCCGTGACCTGTATCGCGGTGTATATGCTACTCATGTCCTTTTCTCAAAAGGGCATCGATAAGCTTAGGCACTATCAGGAGCATCTCAAAATGCGGCACCCTGACGGTAATTTCGTCGTTAGTGAGGGGTTTCATGTTGGTGCGTGTGCTCTTCTCGACATTTTTAGGTCCTTTCTGACTGGACACCCCTTGGTAGCATTGACATGGTTCAAGGAGCACTTTATAAAGTGTAATCACCGGGCTGAGCTTGTCAAGACCTGGCTACCTGCACAGTACGAGGGGCCAAAGAGTTGGTTGGACCAGTTGGTTTACGATCGGGCATTACTTCTAGTTCGTAACCGTTAACGTTCTTTTGCTTTAACTGAGATGTTATCCCTATTAGAGTCGGACAGCTGCACGGAAAGAGCTGTTGGATCAAGCAACGTCACCAGACGAATGTATCAAGCTATATGAGGAATCGTTGTGGTGCCTGTATGCACTCCAAGACGACCTTTTACAGACTGGCAATCCATTTATGGACGAAGATCGTCAAACGATAGCTACATGTATGCGTGGCTTTTTTCTCGGTTGTAGGATACCAGAAAGCTGACGATGTTTCGAACAGGGATCAAACGGACAAAGCTACGCCTGATACGGGGTCAAGCGCGGATGAACATGAATCATCGTGATCGTATGAAGGATGTCCACGCTGACCAAAATCTGGCAGATGTGGCACGGATACCAGCCCCTTGGGATCCACGACCTCCCAACAATCAGAATGAAGAACGGACAGGGACGATACCATAACATCTTTCCTCTTTTTTTCGGGAATCTTATCGCATTTGTTGTACTTATCATGTTGCATTTACTGTATTTATCATTTTTGCCAAGCAAGGTTGCATTGAATAACATCGCTGCATTGGAATAGCAATGGTATCGAACACTGGCATGAATAGCTTGTATACAACAGCTATGAATTCATCATTTGATATCCCATTTCACCATCGATTCTATTACTGCCTCCATTGTAGGTCGTCTTGACGCTTCGTGTATCCAACAGCGCTTGATTAGTTTCCAAGCCTTGTCACTTAGCGGAGGTTTCCCAAGTCGATCCGGGCGCTTGCGGTATCGCGTAACCTGTTTCATTAACTGAACATAGGGAAAATCTTCAAAGGGTATAGCATTGAAGTGGATCTACACAGCACACAACGCAGTGGTCAGCCATAGAAAACGGGGGAACCATCCGAAAACGTACTTCATAATAGAGACAACCAAACGCATACACATCCGACTTGTGCGTTCTGACGACTCCGGTGCCATCATCGTCTGAATCCGACCAGTCATCGTCATCGTCGTCGTCCCAAGTGCCAAATAGTTCGGGCGCTGCAAAGTTGGGTGAAAACGATGTTGACTTTGTAGCAGTGGCTTCCAAGTGTCGCGTCAGTCCAAAATCAGCGATTTTGACATGAAAGTCAGAGTCGAGCAGGATGTTGCTCTAGATGTTTCGCAATCAGATTTTGCTCATGGAGAGGCGTCATACGTACTCCGCGTATATCACCATGGACGATGCCCTCTGAATGAATGTACTGCACTCCTTCAGCCACTTCCAACAACTGAGTGGAATGAGTGACCAATCCCGGAACGGAAGGTCATACTGACGCGTTTCTGTACCTCCCCTATGGGAGGGTCTGATTTCTTCCGCCAAGCGGATAAACTCCCGTTTTTCATGAAAGGCGAAACCAGAAAAAGCTGTGCCTTCTCTTGGTATATCCCCAGAAAGGCGAGTATAAACTTGTGAGATAGTGACTTCCATGTCAGTGCTTCCCTACAGACGTCCTAGTTGAAGTACAGTAAGCATATACCGGCATGCGAAGAGAAGTAAACCTCACGCTTTGAGAGTTAGTACGTAGCATTTTCACTGCAACCGGTTTCCCCCGAAATTCGCCCTTGTACACATCCGCATATCCTCCCCAACCAACAAAGCTTTGGTTAATTCGGACATGAGATATAAACATTGAATTCGGCAAAACTAGCTTCTTGGCTGCCGATTTGAGTAATAACCGTCGAGCCCTACGGTTGGCGTCCAGCAGGTCCAAATTTGGGAGATAATTGTTGTCCAGTAACTACGAGAGGGACAGCCATGCCATGGGGTATTGCCAAATTAGGAAAAGCTTACGCAAACGACAAAATCCAAAAAACAGCCGACGTCTGAATCATGGATGAGTGAGGCTATGTTGGCATAGTCGTTCGTGCCCAACAATTTGCGGAAGATATCGACCGTTAACAAGCTCACTACTTCGTTTATGGGACCATCTGTCTGTGAATCTTTAGTTTTTCGAAAGCTTAGATTTCCTATCCCACCTTTCTGTTCCGTAACTTGCCTAGTAGCAACAGGAGAGAGAGATTCTGGTCAACCCGCAGATCCACGTCGGTACCTATCACCTGTATTCCGATTTCTGCATATTCCTAAGGACGGATTATAAGCTGCGTTGATAGGTACAATCTTTGGAATACCTTGATCGGTTGTTTGATTGTTAGTGGGAGATCTTGTATTTCATGCATGTCGACCTTAGGGTGCCTGTAAGACAGGTATCGTATGCGATAAACGAGTAATTACCTCGTCAGAGTCATCGTTATAAGACCCTTGGCTGAGTTTGATAAGTAGCTCTTCGTGTGTAGGTAGTGTGACCCCTTCTTCCGTCGATATGTCCTATTCGTCCTTCACATTAGTGATGTTCCATCTCGACGGTATCAGTTGCATACGCAAAGAATCTCCACGGACAAGGCAAGTCTGTCAACCGAAATGCTTTTGTTGTATTCAGACCTGAACAGGTAGTATCCATCATTCTCGTTCATAAATCGAGGTGATAGTTGAGCGATCTCGTTTCGGAGGTTAAGAGCACTTGGTGCTACAACAACGATTTCGAACATATCACGCCAGTTGTAACTTGTTTGCTCTTTCAGCTCGAAGAACGCTTCTTCCAGGGTTTTGATGATGACAGGTAGAACTTCTGTTGAGAGCGGCGGATCAAAAATGTAGTGGACGACGAAAAGTAAAAGAGTACGAGACCTGTAGGCTGGGTTATGAGAAGAGTATATCTTATGTCAGGCAATGTGGACAGCTACTTTGATTGGAAAGCTCCTTGACGGAGAAGACCATTGGTCACTTGCACGAAGGGCAGCATGAATTTTCGGACTACATTATTGACATCCACGGGGAAAAAGTGGAAGATGATAATATCGGACACGGCGAGGGAAAGAAGGGCGGCTTTTCGCTCAAAGTCCTGCATGACGATATTCAGGATACAGTTAAACTACTAGACCGATGAAAATCTCACCATATCTCTGACACTCGGCTTGGAAACCCCCTCAACATCCATGACAAGTATATTTGCATCCTTTGCAGGACATAGTCGGACATCTGCACATGGTTCGGTCACTTCAACCCAGTATTCTATTTCTGGAGAAGTGCAAACTTCTTTTGACTGGCCACGTTACATTGCCGAGATCAGTCCCGAAGAGTTGGTCGAGCATTAAATCTAAACAATTGGGTGTCATAAATTATTGCTATAAAACCGCCAAAAGCGAAGTAACGTACATTTATTCTTGGAATCATAGGTGTATCCCCCGCCGAACGAGGTTACGATACGATAACCCAATTGTGTGTTCCTCAGCTTCCATTGCTCGATTTGCTTGCGTAGGTCTACGCTGCGATTGAAAGAAACGGCTCTCATTAACAGCGTGTTGAGCGAAAGGAATTTTCAGTACTTGAAGTATCCGTCTTCCTCAAGAATTGCAATCCAATTTGGCTTATTTACGACCCGACGAGCCGGGGGGCGTTTGCCTACTGTGCTAGGTGGAGAAGGCGCAGAAAATGCAGACGCCATGGAAAAAAGATCAAGCAGTTATGGAAGAGGTGATGTGGGAACTAGATCTATTACCATCTGTCCTTGAATGCCGTGAGAAAGGGCTTGAGAAGCCTTGATAATACTTGGGTGTCAACGAATGAAATCATTACAGCGATGTTCACATACACATATAGCTCACACATCATCCCCTCGTTCCTCCAAAAACCAAACAAGGAACACCTCGTCATCGATGACGCTGGCGAACCAACGAAGTGCGCCGCCCTTGTCGCAGCCTTTCCAGCGCTGAAGCCCCGCATTGAGCCACAGAGCCAGGCCGCTATCCGCCAACGTGACACGTAGAAGGGAGAGCGTCTAGAAAATTCAGATTTTTTCCCCATTATACCCAGGTACGCCTTTCCTCAAGAATTGTAATCCAATTTGGCTGTTTTACGACCCGACGAGCCGGGGGCGTTTGCCTACTGTGCTAGGTGGAGAAGACGTAGAAAATGCAGACGACGTCGATCTAAAAACTGTCATTACTATAATTATTTAAACTAAAGCCGGTCATATGCAGCATGCGGTATACCGTCAATCCCCCTAAATGAATGTTCTTCTATGCACTTGCTCAGGACGTTTGGCCGCGAAACCCAGAATTTTGTCCGGACTGGAAACTTGTTTCTCCATCCAATTGGGGCATTGCAGTGCCCCTTGTTCCACCAAAGAAAAAGGAAACAGTCTCTCCACTTTCTGATTTGCCATCATTATCAGCGCGCACCGTCATATGATTACAATGTACAGCAATGTTGCTCCGACATATATAGCTCAAACATTTTGCCTCTCGTAGTTCCTCTCAATCCCCAATGAAGAACGGCATACTGTTCTATGTTTTCTATGCACTTGTTCACCTTTCACCGTCATTTGCAGCTCCCCAGGTACGCCTTGGCGATACCACTGTGACTGGCCAAGAGATACCATCTTTACAACAAGATTTTTTCGGTGGTACATATATTCTATGCCGAAGTTGTTGCATCATGACTAAAAGCAGGTTGAACTTTACAGGTATACCGTTCGCAAAAAGTCCAGTCGGCAAACTTCGTTTAAAGCCTCCAGTTTTGAAAACTACACTCGACGAGAAGGAATTTGATGCTAGTTCGTTTGGATATGCATGCGTTCAACCGGTAAGACCATGATATCCTCCACAAAGAAATTAGCTAGATATATGCCCTCGACTTCTCAAGCCGCCATTCCCTGCGGAACTCATGGCAGAAGATTGTTTGACTATCAATATCTTTCGACCTTCCGATATTGGACCAGACTCTAAATTGCCTGTTGTAAGCCTGGTTCTGCTTTCATGCGTTCTGCTTCTCATCGCACTCATAAACAGCTGTTCTGGACGTGAGTCCATCCTTATAACTCTGCAATCCCTTCTACACATAAACTAAATCCTCACAGCTATGGGGGTGGCTTTCAGAGCGGAGCTTCTAGACTGTATAACGGCAGTAGCATCGTCGCTCAGAGCATGGCTCGGGTGAGTGTTTTGCGATCGAGAAAATGATGAGGCAGCTAACATTATTAGGGAACACCTATCGTCTTCGTGAACTTCAATTATCGTCTGGGTCCTCTAGGGTTTCCTCAAGGAAGTGAAGGTAGGCAACGAAAAATGTTTGTATCTTCTTCTGAAGCGCCCGATTATTAGCCGATCAGCATCATTCCCTAAATCTCGGTCTTTATGATCAAATTGCTGCTCTGGAATGGGTTAAACACAACATAGCCTCTTTCGGTGGCGACAATGAAAAGGCGCGTCGAAACCCGACAGATCAACAGCAGATGATCAAACTCTGATAGGTCACGGCATTCGGAGAAAGTGCAGGTTCTATAATGACGTCTATCCTTTTCCTGAATTACCGAATCGAAGGATTGGCAAGAGCAGGAGTGGGAAATTTTTCAATTCTTGGGCTCGTCCAATGTACTGAGCACAATGCAGATTTTCGAATCTGGTCATGCAATGACATTAGGGGCGCTCCATCCTGAGCGTGGCGAAATTGACTGGCAGAATTTTGTCCGCGGTGTTCCGTCATGTTCATCGCTTGCTACGACGGGAAACACATTCTCTTGTTTGCAAGCTGCGAATTCTTCAGATATCATACAAGGCTTGCTTGTGTCTATTACCGAATCTCCAGAAATGTTTCCTTGGCCACCAGTCCTGGATGGTCCAAATGGGGTTGTCCCTGATTATGCATCAAGGCGTTTCCCCAGAGGCGAATTTGCTCGACTGCCTTTTATCGCAGGAACGAATCTAGATGAAGGTAGTGTGCATTATGTGTGTTCACGCAATACGTACGAGTCACATCTATTTTACAGGAACGTTTTTCGAAGTAAATTCGCCAGTCACATCAGAAGATGGACTCGTCCAGGCTATCACCGCCAACTACTCTCCACCCACCGTTTCGCCTCAAACCTTGCAATCCCACATCCAAACGCTGCTCCAACTGTATCCTGATATCCCAGCTCTAGGATCACCATACAACACAGGAAACAATACCTTTGGACTTAGTAGCGTGTACAAGCAAAATGCCGCTATTTGTAACTAGAATCCGTATTCTGTCGTCGATCATCTCTCATGTGCTCGATAGTCGGTGACTTGGCATTTCAGTCACAACGTCGGTTCTGGTCGCAGGGATATAGTCATGCTGGTATCAAAACGTATGGATATCTTTTCACCGAACCTCCAACCGGTACCGCGGCAGTTCTAGGAGGTGAGAGAATTATACATGGATGCAATCGAACGTTTGATCGATTATATTTACAGTGTTGCACTCATCGGAGCTTGTGGCTTTATTCCACAACCTCGCGGGCTTACTGCCTTTCACTGTTGGTCCAATTTCTGCTAACCTAAGCACGGTTATGATGGATTATTGGATCTCATTTGCAACTTCACTCGACCCGAATGATGGCCATGGCACGCCTCGTAGGTCTTTTGCTTGTAGATACTACGTGGGTGGGTGCTTACAGATGGCAGGTCCTATATGGGAGCCATACACCTGTGAAAATCAGGCAAGTCCTTCGTCTACTCAAGAGCTGGTATGTTTATATGCTCATTTGTTATTTATAGGCGTTGCTGCAGTTGAACAGTCTGAACTTGAGCATGATTCCAGATGATTATAGGAAGGAGCAGATTGAGTTCATCAATTCGGACCCTATAGTCTGGCTTCACTGAGCGCTCTGTGCTTGCTGGCTGGGATCGCATGTATCGACGTATCGACATGATCTTTAGATGACAAAGTTCTGCTTTCATATTTTTGTTTGCCTAAGTGTTTCGCTTGCTACAATCCACAACCAACAACGCCAATTTTCCCGGAGGCTCCTGAATTATATCCATGGCTGGATAACATGTGAGATGAACAGCTACTCCTATATTACACGTACTCAGGCTTACGTTATTACAGTTCCGCCAATGTTTAATCTACCCCCAACATTTTTTTCGCTCCAAATTACTTACCCTCTAGTGACTGAGGGCAAAAAGAAGTGAGAAGAGTGAGTCACACTAATTGACTGGTGAAGGAAGGTCCGGCAACTCCTGAGTCGGCTTTGTTCTTGACACCTTGTTCTCCTGAAAACAGACAATCTGCTGTGTTGCTGTCTAGAGCATTTGATGAGCAAACGAAACACCCGTCACTCGATGGCGGCCCCTGGCAAGTGGCAACAGCTTACGCTGTCGTACTTCTTTCCCGTAAGGATGACTCAGAACTCTACGGCCAACATTTCGACCCAGGAGCTACGTATCTTCACGGTCTCTGAAAAACCTCCTAGGGAAGGCGAAAATGAATCAATTCGTAGGATTCTGGGGTGAAGCACGCCAATGGAGAAGTGATTTCTACAAAACGACCGCTGGCGCCCCCTGATTGGAGTAACTCACAAGCGATGAATACCAAGCAAAGGAGGGCCAATTGAACCTCAAGCACAGGTATAAATTCCAGCGCAGGGAACCCCAATGCAGAATTGGACGCCGCCCCTCTCCCTGTCGATATGCTCTCCCAGGTTTTCCAAATCATTCTCGTACTTGCCTTTTCTGTTGCTGCTGATGCCGCAGCACCCATTCCCATCCAAAAGTTGTCTCTCTCGAGGCATTTCAATATAACAGGGGCTCGCACTATATTGGAACGTGACCAGGCTAGGGCCCGTCACCTTAAAGCCCGTACATCAAAATCAGGAACGATTCTCACTAATCCTATACAAGAACCTGTCAGCAATCAAGACGTCATCTACACGGCCTCCATCGGCGTTGGGGTACCGCCAACTTACTGTGAGTCTCTTCTCGACTATTCGACTGTAATGACCCGAAATAACTGCTAGACAACCTCATTGTCGATACCGGAAGGTCCGTATGCGAAGTGGCTAATGCCTTTCTCAGAGTCTGATCATTCTCCCAGCTCAAATACATGGATCGGCGCCAACAAGAGTTATTCTTCAAAGACTGGTACAAAGACTTCCAACAAAGTGGTAAGGAAGGATGATTACAACAGAGAAATTCATTGATGGATTCTGCCATTAGTCAGTCACCTATGGCTCCGGTTCCTTCTCAGGTGCGCTCATTTCTCAAGCCTACTAATCGACCAAGTGCCACGATATCTCACAGGGACCGAATGGATCGATACTGTAAAAATCACCTCCGGTTTGGTTATACCCAAGCAATCTATCGGGGTTGCATCTCAGGTAAAGGACCATCGAACGGTTGAGTATTCTACTGATAGGTCGTAGTCCACTGGCTTTTCCCCCTTCGATGGCATCTTGGGGTAATGAATGCGCCGTCCTTTCATTGACTGTGCTCATTTTACTATAGTCTTGGTCCCATTGGTCTCACAGTCGGTGGGTACTAATAAGGTTACTGAACTAGCAGCAGCAAATGGAACTTGAACATTCTTAGGTACACTATCCCCCGCTTCCTCCGCCAAGATTCCTACCGTGGTAGACAATGCCTTCGCCAAGAAACTCATCTCCACAAAATCTATTTCTATTTCGTTCTCGCCTCATGGAACAATGTCCAACAAAGGAGAGCTCACGTGGGGTTCGTCGCTTGCTTTCCTCCGAGGCCAAGCCTGATTCCCGCTCTGTCTAGGTGGCGTGGATACATCCAAGTTCACTGGTTCCATCAATTACGCGTAAGTTATCAATACACCGACCTTGCTTCAATGACTCAAACTCCGCTAGAACTCTCACCACTACCTACCCTGCAAGCGCGTACTGGGGTGTCGATCAATCTATTTCTTACGGACTCGTCCCCATCCTGCCCCTCACGGCCGGAATCGTGGATACTGGTAAGCCCCACGAGATCTGGATTATAAGTCATGCCGAGGTATCCTAGGAACGACTTTGTGCCTAGTTGCCACCGACGCGTTCGTACTGTACCAGTCATTAACGGGCGCGAAGCCAGATTCTCAAACTGGTTTACTTACAATCACCTCTTCTCAATATGCAAAGTTGAAAACAATACACTTCAACATCAACGGCGTATGGTCTTATTGAAATCCTGTGAGGTTATGGACTGACAATTTGTCCATAGCGAAGCTACGGCCTGACACCGAATGCGCAAATCTGGCCTCGTTCTCTAAATACCGCCATCGGTGGATCCGCAAATAAGATCTACCTTATTGTCGCCGACATTGGAACCAGTAGTGGCTCTGGATTAGACTTCATTGATGGCTACACCTTCCTGGAAAGGTTTTATACAGTATTCGACACTACCCATTCCAGAATCGGTTTCGCCACCACCCCTTTCACCAAGGCTACTACCAATTGAAGTGGAATATGAAAGTGTTGTCATATATAGATTCCCCAAGTACTCTCTGAATGATTCGGGCATTACATACAACGGCGTGATAACAACTTATGTCAGAAAAAGAATTGAATAATGCGGACGGCGATAACGGCTCGTCTCCATCTTACTTAAAGCCAGTGGACATGTTGCCTACAGGATCGCTTTATTTCCAGATACTGCTGGTTGCAATGGGTACTAGGGATTCACATATATTCTAGGAATTTGACAGTTCTTTCATTGCAGTTCATGTTTCGCTTTCAACCTCATCATAATTCAGATTGGTGAGCAGCGGGCGAAAGGGGAGGACACTTGGGTCGATTCTATGGATGCTTGGCTACGGGCTATTCAAGCTTAGGCGTGAATGGAGGTCATCTCTATGGAGAAACAAACATTTTGCATGCGTTTACTACTATGAGGTCATCAGCTCGCTATAAATTCCCACGAAAGCACGCTAAACAGAATTATGAACAGACGATTTAAAAATAGGGTTTTCGCTCATTATCCACTTTCGAAACCGAAAGGGCTTCGAAGTCTTCAATCCCTTTGGAATGCCTTAGGCGGAATTGTAACTCGTCCAGCGGGCGCCGATCGCGATCATGGAGCTAGGGTCTACCATGCTAGACGATACACTATGCCATCATAGCTTAGGTTCTTAAATTGACGACGCCAAGCGGATGAATGAATATGACGTACCCCGACATATTAGGGGCTTATTCTCACGGGTCAGCTACTTGTCAGCTACTTGTTCGATGAAAGGGGCGCACATAGGAGGCACGGGCCACTGGTATAAATTCTAGCTCATTTTAGCCCCAGAGGTAAGGAGTTCTTTCAGTCGATATGTTTTCTAACGCTTTCCAAAGTTTTCTTGTCCTCGCCTTGGCTGTTTCCACCGATGCTTCTCCCGTCCGTCGATCGACCGCCGGCAAGCTCTCTCTCTCGAGGTATCTCAACGTTACGGGCTCTCGCAATCTCGTGCAGATTGATCAGGCCAGGGCCCGTCTGCTGGGAGCCAGCACATCTACTACCTCCCAAGCTGCGTTGAGTGAGCCTGTCACCAATCAAGGCGTTGTTTATTCCGCATCTGTCGGTGTCGGAAGTGGAAGTTCAATAACATATTGTGAGTTTGATGATTCGGTTGGCTCGCTTTTATTCTGATGATTTTTAGATAATCTCATCATTGATACTGGAAGGTTAGCATGCGATGTTACCAATACCTTGCATGTTTTGAATTCTCTTATAGTTCGAATACCTTTGTCGGCGCCGTCAAACCTTACATATCGACGACTGGCCAAAAGACTAAAAACACCGTGGTACGTATAATGTTGTCACAAGCTAGGCATTCGATGATGGACTTCTCTTTTAGTCAGTCACCTATGGCTCTGGTTCTTTCTCAGGTACGACCGTTCTTCATACACTGTTTTAAGTATTGACATCATGTCGCATAGGGACCGAATGGATCGATAGGGTAACTCTCACCTCGAACCTGGTTATTTCCAAACAATCAATTGGCGTTGCATCAAAGGTGAGGAGACCGTCCAACGATTCTAGCTCTTACTGATTGGTTGCAGTCCTCTGGTTTCGCCCCCTTCGACGGCATCCTAGGGTAATATATGCGCTGTCCTTTTACCAAATTTGCTAACTATCGTCTTAGAATTGGACCAGTTGATCTTACCAAGGGTAAGTCCATCGAAGCTCATTCATGTGACAATAATTTAACGCAGGATCTATAGGAACGCTTTCCCCCGATTCTTCTGCCTTGATACCTACCGTGACAGACAACCTCTTCTCCCAGCATACCATCCCCGTTGATTCTGTCGCTGTGTCATTCGAACCTGCAAGTAGTAACCCAACTAACAACGGAGAGCTCACATGGGGTTCGTCGCACACATACATTTCCCCGAGTGCAAAGACTAATTTTTGCTTTGTAAAGGCGGTGTCGATAGTTCCAAATTCACAGGCGCCATCAATTATGCGTAAGTCAAATGTTGCAAACGGCACACAGTTTCATTGATCTCATCATTATTAGGCCCATCACTAGCAGTTCTCCTGCCAACAAGTACTGGGGTGTCGATCAATCCATTTCTTATGGTGCTATCTCCATTATGTCCCGCAAGGCAGGAATTGTTGACACTGGTAAGCACCCTCCATTAGTTGACTTATATTACGTGCTAAGTGACCGTAGGGACGACTTTGGTCATGGTGGCAAGCAACACGTTTGCGCTGTATAAGACGCTGACTGGCGCGAAGCTGGATTCCCAGACTGGTTTGCTCTCAATCACCTCTACTCAATATAAAAATTTGCAAACGCTGAACTTCAACATCAATGGCGTAAGTCTTCTATCCTGAACAAAATCTGCACAGCAGCGTACTGAAAAATTGTCAATAGCACACATACGGCCTTACACCAAACGCGCAAATATGGCCGCGTAGCCTAAACACCGCTATCGGTGGATCAGTTGATAAGATATATCTCATTGTTGCCGACCTTGGAACCGGTTCGGGCCTAAGTTTTATTGACGGCTACACCTTCCTGGAAAGGTTTTATACCGTTTTTGATACCACGAATGTCCGAATTGGTTTCGCCACTACACCTTTCACCACCGCAACTAGCAACTAATGGACCTGTATATTAATATCTTATTATGTAGTACATAATTTAAAATGTGAACCATGTCGACAAACATCATGATTATGAACCGACTCATCTGCAAAAATTTGCACTCCGTTTATGATGCGGTTGTCAATGTTTGCGATCTTGAGATAGCCTCGTTATACTATTTCCCACAACAACTTCGTTACGCATGCGGCAAATAGCGACATCGTAACAAAGTTGCTGTGGGATCTTTTCCTGTAATTATTTATCCCTCCTTGATATCATATATCATCTTCGATGCTCATGAATCGAGCCGGATCTCCAAGCTCCAAGACCCAAGTTATTATACTTAATTAATGCTTGTCCATTATCTCGAAACAATGTATTATGGCGGATCCTCGGTAATCGGGAAACGAGG
>KN818235.1:328767-341602 GCA_000827485.1 Amanita muscaria Koide BX008
TGTATGTGTATCCTTTCCCTTGTCGTTTCAAGGGCAATACGTGATCATCTACCAGGTTGTACTGCATTTGGGAGAACAAAGCAAGGAGAGAAGGCAGCCGAAGTGGCAACATCGAGAAATATCAAGCACTTCATGACGCAGGGAAGACAAGAGCACCGATTGGTGATCGCCACCCAGACTTCATATTTGTCCTTTGATGTAGCTCGCAAATTATCCCTCTGACTGACTTATATGTCACTTGTGTTGATAGAGTAAGGGCCGGAGTTATCTGCGATGCTCCTATCCCGATATGATATATACATACATAAGCGAGTCGTAGACTCGGAGTCTGCAGGTAGGAAAAAGGAAAAGAAAACAAGGATCCGGACTTGCGAGTATTAGGTCCACGTGAGAGCGAGTTAGATTTGTTATTATAAGTTACGAGAATGGGCGCGTTATACTATTCTACGGCTACCTATCAGCCACATCTACAAAACGGCCGATTGGACAGAGCAAGCCTGGGCTTGAGAGCTTGGGTAGCTTTAGAATTCAATTCTTGGGCATTTTTTTCTGAACGCAAGTAGATGGCTTTGACATGATGTGGACAAACGCTTCGGAAGTGGCAGAGATCCAGGCTGATAGATGGGTTCAGTGATTCGGTAATTCGCGGCCCATAGTTGATGCGATAGTTAAATGTTCACCTTCCGTAGCGAAGATACCAGCACTGAGAATGGCGAGCTCGATAGGTGCAGGGCACAACATATGAGTATGCCGCGTTTCATTCGGAGGAATCAAGAGGAATGACAAGAAACAAAACGTTGAGCCATATGTGTCGGAGGAAGATTGCTGTAATGATCCTATTGGATCCTATTGACCCAATGCTGTCAATTTCGCCCAAAGGCCTGGTTGAACAATGGCACCGTCTACACCATACTCCAGGCAATTTCGGAAGGATCGGGGATGTTGGCGTGCGTGGGAAAGGGACTGGGCTATAGGTATACCGACGTGCCTCTTTGGCTATAAGTACAGTACGCTTTTTCGGCTGCCACGTGGAGCGGCAGCCATTTTACACTTTCCCCCTTTTTCCCCCCTTACATCGTCTAGGGTGGCGACTACGTAAATTAGAGGTCACTGCTACCGGGCCACAGGCTTGTGTACCCTGCTTAATCGGTAGATACCACTCTCGAGTAAGTCGTAACTTGTCATCAAAAAAAAAAAAAATTGCACCGTGAGTCCGTGACGGATTTGGGTCACAGGCTACAGCGGCCACTTTTTCTTCATTTTTTCACGCGAACTTTGCCAGTGTATGTCCTGGTCCCAGTTCCCATTCCCAAGTATGTAAGTTTAGAAGCATAAAATGCCCGGACAACTGTGAGTAACCTTCTGTGGCGGTGAAACACTTTTGGCTTCAAGTTATCTTTCTTTTAGTCGCAATCAACAAATGACGAAACAAATGCCCAATATCAACCGTTATCGATTTATCGATTTATCTTTTGACCAAGTCCGGCGCATTTTGACCTATGTTAACCCGCCGCATGGGAATCCTCTACAGATAACCGACACGTTCCAATACCCTTGGACCTCGCCATGAATAGACGTAAGAAGGCATGAAGAGTTCTTGGGAGTCTAATTGGGGTTTTTTGACGAAGACGGGCCGTCATGGGCATACCTGCGATTGACTCGTAGCTATCAAAGAAGAGAAGGGAAAAGATTATGAGCGCTACCCTATCGATAGCGATGTAAAACAAGAGTATGCTTATCGAAATCTGGTTTTTGTCTGATAACATCTCATTGAAGGCTGAAGCAATGCCGGATCATACTAAACAAGTGCTTAATCGAGCCTTAGCTGAGTCAACTGACTGTATTCAGGCATAGATGACTTATTAAGAAAATGGATCACTGAGATCTACTGAGATCTAAGGTATTGGTACTGAACGTTAACGTCTGATCTTATCCGATCTTATTGCCTTAGATAAACAAGAGTGGGTGATGATAACGAGCTCCCTCTGGCCGTCATTGTGCAGGCTCCAAGTGGACCCTTGACGATGACCTATAAGCATAGTTTGAAAATTACTATGCTTATATGACTACTACTTATTATGTGTATTAGTACGCCACGAGGTTTGGTTGATCTTCAAGGTACATCCCAAAATAGAAATTCTCACAGACCCTTTACTCCATGACCCCTTCAACAATCGAAGTCAAGTCGCCTACACAGTATCTCCTTTTCACCATCACTTGACGACGGGTCGGGGTCTGACCTCGTCAGACGACAACGCTGTCTTTTGCCACATTTTGTACCATTTCCCACACATATTTGCCTTCTGTTCTTCTATCATAAAATCAGGGGAGGGGATTTTCTGTACTTTCCCAGCCATTTTCTATAAGAACAGGTCGATAAGCATGCAAACCGTCGCCTATCCTACAGAATATGCCTGAAATCGACCTCAGCAGTCCAGAGCGTCGAGCGCTTCTAGGGAAGAGGGTCCGCTGGAAGTTAGACGTCTATGTTCTGCTTCCTGTTACTCTTGTGATTATCTTTTGGTACTTCTCTATCTACCCCGGGCCTGTCGCTGATTTATCCAGCTTTTATGCATGAGCTTTATCGAAAAGTCTAATATCGCGTATGCAAGGTTAGTGGTACTTGCAAGCGCTTCCTATTCGAGGCCTTAACGCTGTTCAACGAAAGTATTGCGGGACTTATAGAAGATTTGGATCTTCAAGGAACTCAATTCAACAACGTGATTAGCGGTATGACCTTCAACTACTCGAACCTTGCTCGGGTTACTGATTCTTAGCGCAAAAGTGTCTTATGCTACGTAAGAAGCATTGCCGTCTATTATGACACTAGCTCACGGAGATCAGGGTTGCAATTTCCGCCATGCCATCAACAATCTTGATGAAGAAGTTGAAGTCCAACGTAAACGTTTTTTTTACAAGAAAAAGAGGTGTTCTGTGACTGAATTTACAAAGCGTGTGCTAGGATTCCTTGCTGGAGGGTCTGGAATTGTGATTATACTCACAGGATTGCTGGTTCGTTGTTTCAGAATTACCAGGCATGTCGGTCAATTTTTCTTTAGGTTAAAAACTATCCCGGCATGATCGCAGCAAGGCTTGTATTAGGAGCTCTAGATGGTGGAATTATACCTGGATTTGTTAGCATACTGGTTCATCAAGATTCTCTGCTATTTACCCTAACTCATATCATCAGGCCTTTTACCTGAGTTTGCTTTACAGACGCTACGAATTACAGTCTCGGTGAGTTACACAGTTTTCATACGCCGCTCGGTGTGCGGACTCACAGGGTGTTGCTAGCATTGCTATATGCTATGCTGGTGGTAAGTTGATTGCACAAGAATAGAATGGACATCCTCAAACGAGAACCTGCAGGAACTTTCGCTGGACTTTTCGGAGGTAGGTTATTACACCACTTTAATTTTTATCACATGCTGATTGGGTACCGAAAGGTCTTTTTGCAGGTGCTATAGTTACATTGGATGGACGCAGGAACCTTGCCGGATGGAGATGGATTTTCGTATGGTCATCTTTGCACGCTCTCAACTTCAGACTAACTAAATCACAATAGATTATTGAAGGCATATTGTTGGTTGTAGTCGCAATTGTAATTACCGCCGTCCTCCCTACCAACGTGGCGACTGCTTGGTTCCTTACTGAAGCAGAACGCGAACATGCTGGTGAGTCGGGGATAGGCTATAGCGATGTCAGTTTCGAAAAATTCATATGATTGTAGCCTGGAGGTTGGGGCAAGACACTGTTACTCAACGTTCACTTGAGACCCAAGAGACACTCCAGGAAAAGCGTGATTCGAAGGCTGGATCAAGCTCAAGTGTCGACACAGAAGTAGAAGAGTTCGAGTGGAGGGAAATCTGGCGGGGTGCACTCGATATTCAGACCTGGCTAACAGGCGCATCATTGTTCCTAAATCTAGTCACCATTCTTTCTGCTGTATTCTTTTTGTGAGTGTGGACATATTGCCTTTCAGAGAGATAACCAATGCTGACTAGGCCGACTATCATTGTGGGGCTTGGATATTCAGGTGTTCAAGCTCAATTGCATGCTGGTCAGTTTATTCAACGACTCTGAGGTGATTTTCTAACCATCCTGAAGTGATCGTATACATTTTGGCCGTAGTGCTGACGGGTAAGTGGGCTAGGGTGCATCGATCTAATGTCTAATTATCTGCAATCTGCAGTTGTCGTAGCGTTGTTAGGTGATCGTTTGAAGCTTCGTGGTCCGTTTGTTCTGGGTGCTCTTCCTTTATCGATGCTTGGTACGTAATCTCGGACAAATCATGAACTGTCCTTTGCAATTCAATGGTGAGGTTACATCGTGATGATTGCCAGCAAATCAAACGCGACACGATTTGGGGGCGCCTGCTTGTTAATAGCTGGAACGTAGGTTCACTCTTTCTTGTCACTACGCAAGAATAACCAACAAACATTTGTCAGTAATGCTTCAGTACCGCCTTTAATGTGCGTAACTGGAACTAGACGTTTTTCCATTGCTTGATAATTCGGCAGGGCTATTGTGGCAAATAATAGCAAAGGACATTATAAAAGAGCATGTGCTATGGCCTTGCAATCGACTATTACCAGTATCAGGTATCTCCTAGCTGTCAATAATCTTTCTTTTTACTGAAAAATGGATGAAGCGGCATACCTGGGACGTACATTTACACCCTGAGTAGGTCTATAAGTATATGGATATCTTCTGTGAAGTCATTCCAGCCTAGACCAGAAGCCGAGGTTTATCAAAGGCCACTCTATTTGCCTTGCCCTTCTGGTAGTTTCTTGGACTTTGGTTGCTGCTAACGTGTATGTGTATTTTCTCCCTTGTCATTTCGAGCGTAATACGTGACCATCTACCAGGTTGTACTGCATTTGGGAGAACAAAGCAAGGAGAGAAGGCCGCCGAAATGGCAACATCGAGAAATATCAAGCACTTCGTGATGCAGGGAAGACGAGAGCACCAATTGGTGATCGCCGCCCAGACTTCGTATTCGTCCTTTGATGT
Organism: Amanita muscaria Koide BX008; assembly: GCA_000827485.1. Taxonomy (NCBI): domain Eukaryota; kingdom Fungi; phylum Basidiomycota; class Agaricomycetes; order Agaricales; family Amanitaceae; genus Amanita; species Amanita muscaria. The sequence goes on from KN818235.1 coordinate 333,781, forward strand.
AGTTCGCAAAATTACCCCTCTGACCAATTTGTATATCACCTGTATTGATAAAATGTTAAAATATCGTAGTTATCCCGATGCTCCTATCCCACGATATGATATATATGTCTATAAAAAGCGAGTCTTTCTTCATGTTGAGAAAATAATGCTGCAAAGGACCGCCGAATAGTACCAGACGGGAATACCATCCAGCTCCCCAACACCCCACTTTGGCATGGACCATGCCAAAGTGGGGTGTTTGAGAGCTGAATGAGTGTAGATCCTTCTATGATTTGCTTGTCGAGGGTGTCGCGAAGCTCGGGCTACATCGGGATTCGGCAATGACCGCTTTGTTTGGACATGTATAATAGTCGACTCTGGTAATACTTTATCACCTCATGCCAGAATACGTCTATGCTCTCCATGATTTTCTTCCAGAGAACGAGGACGAAATTTCTTTTCACGCAGGCGACAGGATCGAGGTGATTGAGAGGGACGACGAGTTCGGAGACGGTTGGTGGCAGGTGTGTATATAATGCCTCATCCTCGAGGCACTTTCATTTCGATGGCACCTTATTCCTTCCAATTTCCATTGCGTTCATATCTCCTATACCTTCCAAACTCTCTCATCAACTCGCTTCTCACTGGCCGTTTTTTACAGGGAAAAAACCTCGATGGCAACACTGGTTTGTTTCCCCAAAGCTATACAGCACCAGCGCCTCCTATTTCATCCTCAAATGACGTGCCCCTTACTAAATCGGCTCTTGTCCCCTTGGATGAGGAGTCAGAAACAGAATCGGCCCCTAAAACACCTCAAAACGACGACGACCATCCAATGGGTGTCCTGAGTTCGCCCCCTTCACATCACCGCCTGAATTCTTCCGACGGGGAGATTATGAAAGCAACTATGACAGATGTCCAACAAGCTATCGAACAACTTGGCCGTGGTCAAGCTACGACAGAGGACGGCGACGGTGCTAGGAGTTTTAGCTTCGCCTCCTCAAAGGATGATGTAGAAACCGACACTGAGTATGACAACATCAGTGACTTTGACGGTCCTGACACTGGCGAAGGATGGCACAACAATGCCAGAAAGAGGCTTGCAGAGAAGGCGAGGAGAGCAGTAGAAGAAGCCGAGAAGCTTGAGGCTATGTCGTCTGGATACCGATCCACTGCTCCACCCATCGACGTTGAACTCAGCGATGAAAGTGATGCGGAGGATAACCTTGATCACGGTGATTTCTCCCATCCTACCGACACCTACAATAGGCGAAGCCACCCTTACATTCCAGAAGAAGACGAAGATGTCTCAGAGGAATTGGGTGCCTCGTCTGGCATTCCAACGGCAACAAATGCTACATTTTCTGCGCCCCTAGGGGATAAGAATGATGAACAGTTCTCAGCCGACACCTCGGAGATTCATCCAGAGCCTGTGGTGGCGACCATTTTCGGTGCAACCACTTCCTCCAACACCACCGCGGCAGCCACTCCTGCGTCTTCTACCCTAGGAGACCTAGAGGAACGGACCCAGGGAACCGCATCCGACCGAGATAGGGAATCGCACAAACGCTCATCGGTTCAATCCGTTCCGAAAACGAGCGGAACACCCGATTTTATAAAGGCACCGGAACCCAAACGGAGTAGTTTACCCAGGTCCGTGGGTGGCATTGCGGTATTGAATTCGTTAGATGGCGTTGTCCGTGCGGTTTCTCCCCCGGCTGCTCAGGTTCAATCCCAGGCGCCAAGGAGCCCAACTTTCAGTCAGACGCAAACGTTGCAGGATTATCAAGAGCCGCGGAGCACCTGGGTGTCGCTAAATGCACAGTCTGTTCAAGAGATGGAAACACAGAAGCAGCCTAATGAGTGGACGGTGGCTGAGGTTGTGGAATGGTTGAAGACTAAAGGTTTCGATCAAGATGTCCAGATCAAGTTTATAGGTAACCATTCTTCCTTTCCTCGTATCGATGACGTATTGACGGTAGTATCACAGAACAAGAGATAACGGGCGACGTCCTCCTAGAACTCGACGCCAACCTTCTAAAAAGTGAAATTGGAATCATGGCATTCGGAAAACGCGTCAGAATCGCGAATGCCATAACCGAACTTCGCCAACCACAATCCATCTCTGGATCTCCTCATTTTCAATCCGCTCCTCCACAACCCGGATATACTCAACATTCACCAGAGCTCTTCTCAGCAGGATCGTTCCATCCTCAGCAGTACTCATCCTCCTCGCCTCCTCAGCATACACACTCTGTTATCCATTCTACACATTCTTCACTTTCGCCTCTTACTGGCCAGTACTTCTCCCAGTTCCCCTCCGGCACAGTTGTCGGAGCGTCTGGAGCCGGGTCGTCGCACGCGAGAACATACTCGCTAAGCCAACAATCACAGCATTCGTACAGGAGCAGTACTGCCAGTGCTGGGCCAGGTCAGGGCATGTTGTTCACCCAGAGCATGCCTGCGGGCCTACAACCCGCTCTATCGTTACCTAGTCCTGTGACAGCACAAGGCCCTCCGCCTATTCACGAGAATGGTGTAAACGGCGATGGTGAAACGTCCGTACCAGGCAGTAAAGCTGGTTCACTACAAGACACTACGACTGGCAGTTTCATTTCGAAAGAGGAGAAGGTCGGTCTTGGACTGCTTGTGCAGGATGACAATGAAAAGTCGACGTTGAAGTCTCGTCCGGTACAATTGTCCCTATCCCCTAGCATTGGAGCATTGAGTGATACTGTGAAAGCACTCAATGGAGATGATGACGATGAAGACCGTGGGCACATGAGTGAGACCGACAAAGCGAAGAAGAAAGCCCGTCGAAAATTGTTTGGTTTATCGCAAGATTCTTCCTTATCTCGCGACTCCGCTTCTCGTCATTCCATTTCCTCTGCCCAGTCTTCTCCAAAGAAAAACACAGTGGACAAGGACAAGGATTCAACCAAGAGTTCGACTCGAACAAAGAAAGGCTCGGACGGTGGGAGGACAGGCACGGAGAGGCTGAGCATCTTTGGAGCGACGTTCACTGGTTCATTTGGAAAGTCGAGAAAACCGGCTCCGAAATATGCTACGTAAGTTGCTTTCTTACACGTGTTTGGCTATTGGGCTGATGAAGAATGCAGTGATGATACTGAGAGATCATCTTTGTTACCTATATCCCGGTTCTCGGCCTCGATGGGTCGCAAAGCATCAGGAACTCCCAATGGGTCACCCAAGTTTGCTAAGGACGAAGACAAGGGGAAGGAGAAAGAAGTAACCCATGTTCTTCGCAAGCGGACGAACTCGTACCCGGGACACGTTGCAGCGCTGAATGATAAACAGAACGAAGAAGACTTTGATTTTGTGGCTACGAAGAACGGCGATTCTTTGCCGCTCAAACAAGGAGTGAGTATCCTGCAACAGATTGGTGAGCCCAATCACGCCGGGTGGATGCGCAAGAAGGGAGACAAGTACGGTAGTTGGAAAGCGAGATATTTCGTGCTATCGGGCCATCATTTGTACTGGTTAAAAAGCAACAACAGGATGGTATGTAAAAGCGTTATTAAGCCTTTACGTGGCAACCAGCTAAGGAATACATGTAGGAAACGAAGATCAAGGGATACATCAACGTCGTGGGGTATAAAGTCACTGTCGACGAGACGGTGGATCCCGGAAAGTACGGTTTCAGGATCGACCATGATACGGACAAGACGCATTACTTCAGCTCGGAAACTCAGACTGTGATCCGGGATTGGATGAAGGCGATCATGAAAGCGACGATTGGGCGAGATTACTCCCGTGAGTTCACTCTTTCGCATGTAGCATGGTCAGAATGTCTGACCCTGTCAACAGACCCTGTTATATCGTCTTGCAACATCCCAACTATCCCACTAACCGTCGCCCAAGCTATGAACCCTGCTCCTCGCCCACCCTCTCCCTCTGCACGGGCAGCGACACAAAGAGCTCATCGGTCAAAGGATCTAGAGACGCTAGGCATGAAGGACCTGAACGAAGTTCCGGACCATGCTGCTCTTGTTCTTATGGGCTTGCAACCGCGCTCTGAGGAACGTGCAAAGCTAGACTCTGTGTTTCCCGAAGCACTGGGGAAGGGCAAGAATGTTGACGAAGATGCATCTTCCACCCCCAGAGCAGGCCCGTCATCATCCAGTGTGCCTCCTAGACCGATGAGGGAGGCGAAGAGAACCAGTCTGCGTGGGATTTCTGTAGGTACATGATTAATCTTTTAGCTTACTTTCAAAATATTCTTATAATCACTGATCTTCCCTGCTATCTTTTTTGCGCATCTTTTACTTCTTTTGCTCCTCTTCTTTTTTCCCCCTCTGTATCGAGTGTCCATGAATTGGTTGACTGAGTTGTACCCTCTTTCGACAGACACATCTCGATAATGCCATGCTTGAATGGGCCAATTCACACCTACCTTTTAAGTTACATGTGACAAACCCATCTGAGCAGACATACTCCGCCTTGGCGCTGTTCCGAATCGCAGAATCGATCAAAGGAAAACCAATGTCACCTCCTCTCCCGGACTCGTCCTTCCCCACCGGCCCCAATGACGATAAAGCCATGGAGGGGCTCTTTGCCCTATTTGACTTTTTGGTGAACAACGAGGTGAAGATGGGCAGCGTGAGCATCAACGAGGTCAGGCTTCAACGGCCAGACAAGATCGCGCAGATCGTCAAGGCGCTCAAGAGCTGGGAGGACAGGAAGAGAATCTTATCGCAGGCTGCGACCGTTCAGGCTGGCACGTTGATGACACAACATCTGCCTGTTTCGTGGGCTTGAAAGAGCGTTCATGGCCTGCCTGCTGCACGGTACCAACGCGATTTTTTCTAACCGTTTTCTATCAGGTGATCCAGCGAAACAATCTCAAATATTTACCTTTTTGTTGCTTTTATTTCTCTCTCGACGGCTTCCTCTTTTCTTGTTGTCGCCTCATTTTCATCTCACTGGAAGATCACTCATTGTCTGTCTGTACATACATCCCTCATTCCACTTTCCTTGGCTCTCTGCGTTTTCCCTCTAATGCTAATTCTCGACGGGTACATACGATATGTATTATCTATCCTCATCTGCTGTCGTGTAATATATTTAAGTTGCATTAATGGTCCATTTACGTGAGAAGGCCATATTGACATTATCATCGGGTATCGAAATGGTATTAAAATTAAGAAAAACGATACTATATAAAGCATCCCTCTTCCTCCAATAGACTTTACTTCCTCAACACCTTGATCAACGCTGCTTTCACAACATTGACCGCCTTCTCTGTTTCTTTCCTCGTCAAAGCACTCGTCATAGCCAATTTGATACTCGGCCGAGGCTCAACCATTTCTTGTCCTCGTAACCTCCTCGCCTTTGTGATCATCACGCCCTGGGACAGCGCTTCCTCCACAACCTCTTGCAGTTGCTGTTCTTCCGTCTCAATGTCACACTCCCACCAACTAGGGTCGCGGGGAAAGATGGACGTGTAATTGGACGGTTTTGACGGAGTAAAGGGTGTCAAGACTGCCGCTGACTTTGGGTGTAAGAGGTTTCCTGAAGACTTGCGGATGTAGATGTGGATTATGGGCGAGGCATGGTGTGAAGGGATAGTTATACAGTCTACTCGGTCAAGGATGGCCCGGGCAGCTCGGACGTTGTCCTGTAGTTGAGTGAATATCGATGGTGTGTTTCGGAAGGTGTTGATGGCTTCAGAGGCGCAGACGGATAGTAAAGCAGGCATGGAAGCTGAGAATACGAATGAGAGACCGTTGATCCGTTGGTGGTTGATAACTTCTTCCGAGCCAGCACAAAAACCGCCGCAGGACAAAAGTCCTATCGCGATGCTGCCGATGAGCATATCAATCTTCGAAGCCTGCCAGACAAGTTAAACGGGGGTCACTGCATACAAGATGACAGTGGAACATACGGGAACATTATACAGTTCAGTAAGACCACGACCAGTCCGGCCAACCGTTCCGAAGGAATAGGATTCATCCAGAATCAAACGGTACTTGTGTTTGAACTTGAGTTCGATCTAATTAAAAGGTCAGAAAAAGCATTGCTATTTGTGGCGGAACCGAACTTACCAGCTTTGGCAAGTCAATCATAGCACCGTCCTTCTCAAAGATACCTTCCGTAATAATGAACCGTCTCGTCAGCGGCTGACGTCTCTTTTGACGCTCCTTCTCGACAGCTTCCAATACTTCCTCAAGACTCCGCATGTCGTTGTGGTCATACCATCGTACAGTTGAACGTGAGATCTGGATTCCCTTCTGAATCGCAAAGTTGACCCCACGGTCAGCTACAATGATATCACCACGCTTGCAAAAAGCGGGGATGACGGATGAAGCTGTGGCGAAGCCCTGTGAATAGATGATAGATGACTCTGTGCCAAGAAAGTCGGCGATATCCCGTTCCAACTCCATATGAACATCTGTTAGATCGCAAGTTAACTAAGGATGAGACCCATAAGATAAGTTACATACCGAGCGTGCCGTAGAATCCAGGGGGACCACAACTTCCGAGGCCATACTTCCTGAGAGTTTCCGTCGCACGTTGTTTGAAGAATTCATTGCCTGCAAGACCAGTAAAGTTCAGACTAGTCAAGTTCGTTACTGTCTTTCCAGTGTTGACCAGCTTCGGTTTCGGTCCGTTGCCCCCAGCCACTATAGGAAGGACGTCTAGCTCATGCTGTGTCTGGTCGTCCAAAGGTTGAGCGAGAGGCTCGGGCGCCCACTCATCAACAAGTTCGTCGATTTCCTGCAAATTAAATGAACGCGTTAGCGACAGGTACTGAGCGGGCGAGGTAGTTCCATTCAAAAACAGACCTTTTCAGAGAACTGAATAAAATGCTTCTCTCCTCTATCCGCCTGCGTCCTGGACTGCAACAGAGTCCGGATAGCAAAAACGACAAGAATCAATTCAAGCAACGTTCGTCCGGGGTCGTTCTGATGTGAGCTCTTGACGTATCGTTGGATAACTGCTGAACCAGGCAACTTGTTAAACGCCCATTCTAATGTCGCCAGTGAACGAGTGAGGAAAATGATAATGGGCTCTAGTGTCGTGGTTGTGTTGTCCATCTTCTTGAGGCTCGTTAGGATTGAGTCTTACTGGTCGTTGGCCTTGTGCGCCGTGATGGAAGGAAAAAGACGAGACTAATTATATTACGTAAATCAATATACGTTATGTACATACTTACATGTACAAATCCACAGCCTGGCTCCAAGCCCCGTTCTGGCTGCGTATGAATTAATGAACCGCTGTACGCAAATATACTACTTGATGCTGTGCTAAAATTGACACTAAAAATGACGATGCTGTCAGCATTTCTCATCCTGTCGTGTACAGAATGCGCTGGGTACTACTCCGATTGGTCATAACACCCAAGACACCGCCAACGCCTGTTCTTTCACAGGTGTGGCTACTGCCTATGCACGCCCGGCTCATATGTGACATTGCATCCAGGAACTAAATATATTGATATCCTCACTATTACTCCGAATTTAGTTATCCAAGAATATATCGGCGTCATAGCTACAGTAGGTGGTCAATCCACAGAGTTATACTGAGATCTGCTCAGAATTTAGTCCAATGGTCTCTTCGACGGAATCTTGGGATAATCCATGAGCTGTTCTTTCATTAACTGTGCTCGCATTTGGCTCGGTATTGGCCCTGTTGGTCTTACAGCTGGTACGCGGAGAGGTTATCGCGTAAAATCAGATACTGACTTACCCCACAGCTTCCCGGGGAAGGTGAACAGACCACATAGGTAAGCTACATTGTACCGAACGATACCATCAGGAAAAACGCTACCGTAGAAACATGCGTGATTTCTGTGAAATCTTCTCATCGTGCAGAATTCTGC
>KN818235.1:347960-372468 GCA_000827485.1 Amanita muscaria Koide BX008
TCCTTCAAAACTTGATGTATAACAGGTATCAATTCCTGGGGATACTTGATCCAACTTGCGGCAGGGGCTGGAGGGTATGGAGTGAGTACAAGTTGACCATGTCGAGGTTCAAGTTTGTCTCGCCCGTTTGCCTCATACGTCGCAGATAGTTTTCATACAATAAAACCTCTCCTTCTTCTGGGGTTGCAGAGGCCCGGGTGTGTCTACCAAGTTCGCGATCATGCGCGATACGATACTTTGGTTTGAACCCTCTGAGAAAATCGCGAAACAGCTTCATTGTTTCTGCAAGATTGACTGTTGTACCCCAGATGGCTCGGATTTCGTCTGGTTCATCTGATGGCGCTGCAGGGGCAGAAAGAGCTGGAGCGGAGGACTGTGGCATGTCGAGGGGTGCGCCGTCAGAGTGTATATTGTCTGAATCCGTTCTATCGACAGTTCGCCGCTGCCGGCGGCTGGGAGTAAGAGATAAAGATGAGTGGATATCTCCACGTCTGTTCCTCGGTGTTTTCGAGACAGAAGGACTCCTGGAACAAAGCGATACAGCTCCAAACTGCGTATTGGGGATATGAACTTACGAGGGGAAATCGAGTGGATCCGAGTCCATCACATCGCTTTGTGGTATATTCGGACGTCTTCTTGGTGTTTTTGCAGGAGATGAACTTGGAAGAGCCATAGGAGAAGAACTACCCGCTAAGCACCGCTCGTTTCAGTGACACCAGATCCATAAAGGAACAAAACCACGTACCAGCAAACAACGGTGTTTTTTGCATCTTCGGAGTACTAAGTCCAAGAGCCCTCCTTGCCATGATCCCGTGCGTTGGTGTGTTTTCTGGCGCACCAGCTCTCCGCGGTCGCGATGGTGTTTCTGCTGGGGAGTTGAGAAAGAGCGGCATCGGTGCTGGCGCCTCTGGCACCGACTGCTCTACCTGAGTGTTATCTTCCATCTGTACATCGCCAAAATCAGAGGATGGAAAGTCTAGTCGCGGAGGGGATGACATGACTGTATCGTCCTTGGTATTGTCCAAAGACGCGTCGCGTCACGACAATTTCAAGTTTAGGGCAGGCACATCCGTGAATTTAGTGCCCAGCTATTCCGGCGTAGAAGCGCCGACAGCGAGTTCTGCGCCAATACCATGACTGGCCATCAAGTATCAAGATATAAAGACGTGCAAAACGAACGGTAAGTAGTCTACATCCTCTACCTCAAAAAAGATCACTTAGTCACAAATGTTGATGATGGAAAAGCTGATCAACGTTGGAAAAACACGCGCACAAAGTATCAAGAACGTCTGCGACACTCTTCTTCTAAATCCCGTAGATTCGGAACTGATCCAGCTTTCTATGCTGATTGTCGTTACGCAGCAATAGAGCGCGCAATCTCCAAGCCTCGGACAACTTTTCATACTGGTGTCGACCTACCTGTGATGCTCTATGGACTATATGAGACATTGATGCGTCAAGGGGCATCACTGCTGCTGCATGCGAGGACACATGCAACAATGATATTGACTTGGGCTTGAAACACGGCTATCTCTTTGTTGACGCGTCAAATACTTGGTCTTTTGCTGCAGAAACTTAGGCTTTGTGGGGTTAATGTGGGAGTACGAATTGCAGAAGCAAACACTTTCCTTATGATGCCTCTCACCCTGTGAGTCAGGTAACACGTGCAAAAGACTTCCCATGAAAACCTGGCAGTTTTCCATTAGTCTTCCCGCAAGGTGCATCTCTGATCGTATACGGAGATGTATCGCTTACAGCACAGAAGATCGCTCAACGTTTCAGAGGCCATAACGGCTTGCATGTCAATGTCATCAAGTGAGCTATCATCCCATGGGTATGGCTTCCCGCCAGTGGCTTACCTTCGTGCTTACCTTCGTTGCACAGCATTATCTTTTTCATACAAGGAGCCGCGAATGAAGGAACGAATCCATTAACTTTGTCTCTACATGGCAAAAAGCAGTGGAGAAGCCAAGATAGAAATCCAACAGAGAAAACATGTGTCCTATCAGAGAGCCTGGAGGCTCTCGATAATCACCTTGGGATAAGTGTTCAGTGAGTGTTCTTCCACATAGCTTGCGGAGAGGAGCCACTGGCTGCATGATCATCGATGGCTATCCCGATCGGACACCGATATTAATTGGTGACGGAGGGAAGAGGCTAGATATGATCGCAAAATTGCTAATCTCGGATTCTGGCATCGTTGGACAACTGAGACCGAACTAAAGATCTTGAAGTGTGATTCTTCTTTTGAATAATTTGACAGTTAACAGTAGTGTAAGTATACCCCTTCATGGGAGTCACTAGATTCGCCAACAAGTACCCAGAAGAACACTGCAGCAAAATGAGGTTGTTGACCCCGGTTAGAACGACGCCACAGCATGAGCAATGATGAGCTTGCAGCATTTTCGAGGCGGCCGCCGAGTTTAAATTTAAGTTAGCGATGTCTCTGCAAGGGATTTCGGCGAATTCCGGAATCCGCAATACCACCGCCAATTGAGACCGACAAACTTGGCGAGTTTAATTTTTCATCGGAGGCTATAGAATTCGGCAATTCTTCAGCGTTAGTCACCTGCTCGGCCACTGGCATTTTCCAACTTGAATGTCTTCTGTACTTTTGGGATTATCTGAGGGGCCTCAAACACGCTGTAATAACGGGCACAGGCCTAAAACTGTGCTTCTCAGGCACATGAGCTTCATAGCCTTCACCATCTGCGTGCGAACAGCCACCGAAGTTCCGAACTTGTTCGAGAAGCCCGTAGACGCCGGCTAGGAGGAACAACTAGTCCACAACCTCACGCAAAAACTGCACATCTTAGTAAATAAAGATCAAGGTATACTTTCACAGTAGCTCATAGCCCTGGGCAACGGGGATATCCAGGGCTTCGGAGATTGTTCGTTAACACAGTTAACACAGACCTATTGTGCCCCACGGCCCCCACCAAAACAAGCGCTGCGATCCGACTCGGCTACATAATAGATCAGTAACAGCTGATCTATTGACAGTTGATTGACGGCTTACAAATTTTCTAAAATCGTTGACTGGAATATCTTGGCCATCCTTGCTTTTTAGTTGGTGAGTATAGGTCCAACTGGATAGGAGCCCATACCTGGTGACTAGAGTAGCAGCTTTGGCTCTTTCCGTTGTGCGGAAAGGTCAAAGAGAGATGCGCTTTCGATGCGATGGTCTTTACATGATGCCCATAGCAACTCCGGATAGAAAGCCGACTCGGACCTCTTGGCTATATCAGGTGGTGTCGCTTTCTATGATAATCATCTAGGTTCCTCTTTGTTTAGTCCAATTGACTTCTGGGTTTCTTTTCGAAGAAACTCAGGCCATTTTGAATCTATGCCAACTCATTCCGATTCGGGGTGCCACGATTTATGCTCCGGCTCGGGTCGCACCTTCGATACCATTGGTATTACGGCACCGGCATGTAAGTTCTACAGGAGTCCGCTTTCGGTGGAGGAGCAACTGAGTCTTACATATATAATGTACCAACAACCGCTGCCATAACCCAGATAATGGATCACAAGTCTCTTGCCAAAATCCCTTTCATCCTACTAGCGACAGCTGGGCTTCATGCCTCAAACAGCCCACCCAATTCCCGAGCGTCTGTCGGAGATGGTGCAATCATAACGTCTTCTTGGGAGAGGGTGATACGGTCTGCGACTTCTATTGTCTATGTCTATAAGGTGAGGAGATTTTGCATTGCATGGGGCCAATTTATTGAAAATGTCGTAGTTCTGCCTATGGATTGCAGCCTTTGCAGAATCTGCTGTGATAATCGCAACAGCGTTTCCTTCACTGCCAATGTCGGAGACTATCCTCAAATACATGCTTTTTGGAGGCAACGGAAGCCACGTTCGACTGACGGAAACGTCCATAATTGCCTTGTTCCTTTCGCTGTTAGGCGCAAGAATACGCACAGGCTGCTTCCGAGAATTGGGCCAAAATTTTACATTCGAAATGGCCATTCGAAAGGAGCACGAGCTTGTAACAACGGGACTGTATGGCATCGTACGGCATCCCAGCTATACAGGCTACGTCATGACCACAATTGCAGTTACTCTCCTGCACGGAGCGAGAGGATCGTGGGTGCGGGAATCTGGTTTATTATCCATGGTGGTAGGAAAAGTCATCATTGGTTTTTTGTCACTGATCACATGGGTGGTCTGTGGCGCATTGCTAAGAAGAATGGAGGAGGAAGATGGGGAATTGCGAAAACGCTTCGGTTTACAGTGGGACCATTGGGCTTCGCACGTTCCTTACAGATTGATCCCAGGCCTCATCTAGACATGATTTACGTCGGTTACTGGAATGATGGATGTGGACTCATATTGTGCATCATGATTTCTCATTCACATCTACATACACAGATTATGCTGTTATCGGTCACCGGAATTCATCATCTGCATAGCAGTAGTACCTAGCATACCAGAGTCGGAGAACACGAATTGGCCAGGAAGCGTGCACCTGAGTCAGCGCGACGGTTGGAGGGGAGAGACGGTAAAACTGTCGTAAGATAAGATCTGGGGCTTAAAACGTCCTCGGTCAATCTCTCATAGGGCGCAAAGGCTAGATTGCGTCGCGCTATGTCGCAAATAAGGGTTTCGATCTACAATGGGCAGATGATTTCAGATCATGCTTTCTTGCCCATCTGAATGTGTTTTTGTACCCGAAATCTAGCGTAGGGTGTACTCGCGGGTCTCAGAGACAAAAGAGGCCCGCACTGTGACTGAGCCTTTACAAATGAGAAGGCTACAATCGAAAGAATTTGGCTGTATCATGATGCTCATACTGAACACAGGATGTGTGCGACGACTGTGCGTAAGGTGCAGAAAGAAATTCACACCTCCCGGCGTGAGTGCCCATTTCATGATATTATTCCTCATATTCATGATCGCAAGATCCCAATAAATCTCACCGTCTCAATGCTCTCATGTGGACCTAGTACCCGCAAGTCCGGATCTGTTTCTTCCCCCCCATTTCCCTACCTGCAAACACCAAGAAAGACTCACTTTTTGTGGACAAGCATGTCTTCTGTATATATCATGGGATAGGAGCGCCGCGGATAACTCCTCAAGTGGTCCTTATGATATGGTTCAATACAGGCGATATATAAGTCGGTCAGAGGGGTATATCAAAGGACGAATACGAAGTCTGGGTGGCGATCACCAATCGGTGCTCTTGTCTTCCCTGCATCACAAAGTGCTTGATATTTCTCGATGTTGCCACTTCGGCGGCCTTCTCTCCTTGCTTTGTTCTCCCAAATGCAGTACGACCTGGTAGATGATCACGTATTGCCCTCGAAATGACAAGGGAGAAAATACACATACACGTTAGCAGCAACCAAAGTCCAAGAAACTACCAGAAGGGCAAGGCAAATAGAGTGCCCTTTGATGAACCACGGCTGCTGGTCTAGGTTTGAATGAGTTCACAGAATATATTCACATAATTATAGACCTACCAAGGGTGTAAATGTATGTCCCTGGTACGCCACTCCATCCATTTTTTCAGTAACAAGGATTATTGTCAGCTATAGGATATACCTGATATTGGACATAGCCGCTTGCAAGGCCATAGCCGACGCTCTTTTATAATGTCCTTCGCTATTATTTGCCACGATAGCCCTCCCGAATCATCAATTAAAGGTAGAATGCCTAGTTTCAGTTACGCACAATAAAGACGGTAATGAAGAAAAGCTGACAAACTTGTGTCAGTTACCCTTGTGTAATGATAAGAGTGAACCTACGTTCCAGCTATTAACAAGCAGGCGCCCGCAAATCGTGTTGCGTTCGATTTGCTGGCGATCATCACAATGTAACCTCACCATTGAATTGCAAAGGACAGTTCATGATTTGTCCGAGATTACGTACCTAGCATCGATAAAGGAAGAGCACCCAAAACAAACGGACCACGAAGCTTCAAACGATCACCTAACAATGCTACGACAACTGCAGATAATTAGACATTAGATCGAGACAGCCCATCCTAGCCCACTCACTGATCAGAACTACGGCCAAAAGGAATACGAGCACTTCAAGATGGTTAGAAAATCACCTCAGAGTCGTTGAATAAACTAACCAGTATGGAATTGAGCCTGAGCGCCTGAATATCCGAGTCCCACAATGATAGTCGGCCTAGTCGGCCATTGACCATCTCTCTGAAAGGCGATATTGTCCACACTCACATAAAGTACGCGGCAGCATATATTGTGGCTTGATTTAGGAGCAATGATGCGCCTGTTAGCCAGGTCTGAATATCGAGTACACCCCGCTTGGTCTCTCTCCACTCGAACTCTTCTACTTCTGTGTCGACACTTGGGCTTGATCCAGCGTTCAAATCACGCTTTTCCTGGAGTGTCTCTTGGGTCTGAAGTGTACGTTGAGTAACATTATCTTGCCCCAACCTCCAGGCTATAATCATGTGAATTTTTCGCAACTGACATCGCTATAGCCTATCACCGACTCACCAGCATATTCGCGTTCTGATTCAGTAAAGAACCAAGCAGTCGCCGGGTTGGTAGGGAGGATAGCAGCAATTACAATTGCGACTACAGCCATGGTTATCCCTTCAATAATCTATTGTGATTTAGTTAGTCTGAAGTTGAAAGCGTGCAAAGATGGTTGTACGAAAATCCATCTCCATCCAGCAATGTTCCTGCGTCCATCCAACGTAATTATAGCAGCTGCAAACAGACCTTTCGGTAACCAATCAGCATGTGATAAAACTTTAAGCGATGTAATAACCTACCTCCGAAAAGTCCAGCGACAGATCCTGCAGGTTCTCGTTTGAGGATGTCCATTCCATTCTGGTGCAATCGACTTACCACCAGCGATGCATATAGCAATGCTAGCAACACACTGTGAGTCCGCGCACCAAGCGGTGTATGAAAACTGTGTAACTCACCGAGACTGTAATTCGTAGCGTCTGTAAAGCAAACTCAGGTAAAAGGTCTGATGATATGAGTTAAGGTAAATAGCAGAGAATCTTGATGAACCAGTATGCTAACAACTGCAGGTACAAGTCCACCATCTAGAGCTCCTAAGACAAGCCTTGCTGCGATCATGCCGGGATAGTTTTTAACCTGAAGAACATTTGATTGACTGTCCATGCCTGGTAATTCTGAAACAACGAACCAGCAACCCTGTGAGCACATTCGCAATTCCCCACCCTCCAGCAAGGAATCCTATCATACGCTTTGTAAATTCAGTCACAGAATACATTTGTCTTGTGTAAAAACATTTACGTTGGGCCTCAATTTCTTCAACAAGATAGTTGATGGCATGGTGGAAATTACAACCCTGGTCTCCGTGAGCTAGTATCACAACGGACGGCGGTGCTTCTTACGTAGCATAAGTCACTTTTGCGCAAAGAGTCAGTGACCTGAGCACGCAAGTAGTTGAAGGTCATACCGCTAATAACGTTGTTGAATTGAGTTCCTTGAAGATCCAAATCTGTTATAAGTCCCGCAATGCTTACGTTGGACCGTGTTGAGGCCTCGAATAGGAAGGGCTTGCAAGCTTAGGTACCACTGACCTTGCATACGAGATATTAATCTTTTCCATAAAGTTTACGCACAAAAGCTAGATAAATCAGCGACAGGGCAGATAGAGAAGTGTCGAAAGATAATCACAAGAGTAACAGGAAGCAGAACACATGCGTCTAACTTCCAGCGGACCCTCTTCTCTAGAATCGCTTGACGCTCTGGACTGCTGAGGTCGATTTCAGACATATTCTGAAGACTGGGTGACGGTTTGCGTGCTTATCATTCTGTTCTTATAGAAAATGGCTGGGAAAGTACGTACAATTACAGCAAACCCCTTGATTCTAGAAGAAAAGAAGGCAAATATGTACAGGGAATGGCCTGGTACGAAATGGGCTTGACTTGGCCAAGTTGATGTTAGACATTTGTTTCGTCGTTTTTTGAGCATGAGGTTTTGCGGGGCGTTGCAGTGCTAAAAGATGCTCTGGAACCAGGACGCACACCAGCACAGTTCGCGTCAAAAAAGAGAGAATGAAATAAGAAAAAAGTGTTTCACCGCCACAGGAGACTTGTCCCATTTATGCTTCTAAACTTACATACTTGGGAATGGAAACTTAGCTGGGACCATGGCGTACACCGGTATCGCGTCAGAAAAAGAAAGAACGAGATAAGAAAGAAGAGGCCTGCAGCCTGTGACGCCCGACTGCAAGTTCCAATCCGTCACGGTGTGATCCGGGTCAGACCTCGAGTCAATAGGATCATTATAACAATGCTCTTTTGATGATACGCAGCATGACTACTTCGGTGGCAACCATTCTTTTCCATTAAAATATGATGATGGTCCAATATGCATGCATTTTCAACACAATGCAGCATTCGGTGAGATGACATCTATCCTCGGGCAGTTTCTGCATTGTCAGATTGAATGTCAGGCTCTACATAGCAATGCAAGCTGAAGCGACACAACCGCGGAGGTGTGTAGAGTGCCCGGGTGCCCCTTGAAACTCTGTTGTTTACATAAAATAGCTATGTACTTAAATAAATAAATAAATAAAAAATGCAAAAAAAGCTGACCAGTGGACTTTGACCTACTTTGACCTGATGCTATCCTAAATGCCGGAATCCCAAATGATAGGCCATATTTGCATTCGATACCATCCATGTTTTGGGTGTGAATGCGAAGCAATTTCCTGCTCTCATCCCGGGTATGTAGGAGACGGTGAAACGTTGTAGGTTGCGCAGCATTTGACATTTACTGTAACAATTCGGGCTGATGAATGAATTAGTGATGCGTGATGCATTGATGCATTGTCCGGATAGCCGGAATGGCACGCACATTTTCCAACCACTTTGTTGGATAGGACTACTGTCGTTTGGCCTCGAAGCCCAGGGTTTTGTCCGGACTGGAAAACAGCCTCTCCATCCGACTGGGGCATTGCCCCTTGCTCCACTAAGAAAAAGAAAACAGCCTCTCCACTTTCTGATCTTCGATCATTATCAGCGCACGCAGTCAACAGGGTCGGATGGACATTGAAATCATTACAGCAATGTTGCTCCGACATATATAGCTAACATCATTTGTCGTTTCTCTCAATCCCCCCAAATGAAACCCGGCATACTGTTCTATGTTTTCTATGCACTTGTTCAGTTTTCACCGTCATTTGCAGCCCCCCAGGTACGCCTTGGCGATACCACTGTGACTGGCCAAGAGATATCATCTTTACAACAAGATTTTTTCGGTGGTGCATATGTTCTATGCTGAAGTTATTGCATTATGACTAAAAGCAGGTTGAACTTTACAGGTATACCGTTCGCAGAAAGTCCAGTCGGCAAACTTCGTTTAAAGCCTCCAGTTTTGAAAACTACACTCGACGAGAAGGAGTTTGATGCCAGTTCGTTTGGATATGCATGCGTTCAACCGGTAAGATCATGATGTCCTTCACAAAGAGATTAGCTATATATGCGCCTTTGACTTCTCAAGCCGCCATTCCCTGCGAAACTCATGGCAGAAGATTGTTTGACTATCAATATCTTCCGACCTTCCAGTATTGGACCAGACTCCAAATTACCTGTTGTAAGCCTGATTTCGCTTTCATACGTTATGCTTTTCATCGCATTCATAAACAGCTGTTCTGGACGTGAGTTACTCTTATAACTCTGCAATTTCTGTTCGACATAAACCGTATTCTCACAGCTACGGGGGTGGTTTTCAGACTGGAGCTTCTGGAATCTATAATGGCACTGGCATCGTCGCTCAGAGCATGGCTCGGGTGAGTGTTTTGCGATCGCGAAAATGATGAGGCAGCTAACATTCTTAGGGAACACCTATCGTCTTCGTGAGCTTCAATTATCGCCTGGGTCCTCTAGGGTTTCCTCAAGGAAGTGAAGGTAGGCAACGAAAAATATTATATCTTTTTCTCCTGAAGAGCGCAATTATTAGCCGATCAGCTTCATTCCCTAAATCTCGGTATCTATGACCAAATTGCGGCTCTGGAATGGGTAAAACACAACATAGCCTCTTTCGGTGGTGACAATGAAAAGGTGCGTCAAAAGCCGTCAAATCAACAGCAGATGATCAAACTCTTGTAGGTCACGGCATCCGGAGAAAGTGCAGGTTCTATAATGACATCTATCCTTTTCTTGAATTACCGAATCGAAGGATTGGCAAGAGCAGGGGTGGGAATTCAATCCTTTGGCTCGTCTAATGTACTGAGCACAATGCAGATTTTCGAATCTGGTCATGCAATGACATCAGGGGCGTCCCATCCTGAGCGTCGCGAAATTGACTGGCAGAATTTTGTCCGCGGTGTTCCGTCATGTTCATCGCTTGCTACGACGGGAAACACATTCTCTTGTTTGCAAGCTGCGAATTCTTCAGATATCATACAAGGCTTATTTGTGTCTATTGCCGAATCTCCAGAATTGTTTCCTTGGCAACCGGTCCTGGATGGTCCAGATGGGCTTGTCCCTGATTACGCATCAAGGCGTTTCCCCAGAGGTGAATTCGCTCGACTGCCTTTTATTGCAGGAACGAATCTGGATGAAGGTAGTGTGCAGTATGTGTGCTCATGCAATACGATTTACATCTATTTTACAGGAACGATTTTCGAAGTATATTCGCGAGTCACGTCAGAAGATGGACTCGCCCAGGCTATCACCGCCAACTACTCTCCACCCGCCGTTTCGTCTCAAACCTTGCAATCTCATATCCAAACGTTGCTCCAACTGTATCCTGATAACCCAGCCCTAGGATCACCATTCAACACAGGGAACAATACCTTTGGACTTAGTAGCGTGTACAAGCAAAATGCCGCTATTTGTAAGTGGAATCCGTATTCTGTCGTCCATTTCTCATATACATGATAGTCGGCGACTTGGCGTTTCAGTCACAACGTCGGTTCTGGTCGCAGGGATATAGTAATGCTGATGTCAAAACATATGGATATCTTTTCACCGAACCTCCAACCGGTACCCCGGCAGTTCTAGGAGGTGAGAGAATTATAGATGGACACAATCGAATGTTTGATCGATTATATTTACAGTGTTTCACTCATCGGAGCTTTTGGCTTTATTCCGCAACCTCACGGGCGTACTGCCTTTCCCTGTTGGTCCAGTTTCTGCCAACTTAAGCACGGCTATGATGGATTATTGGATCTCGTTTGCAACTTCACTCGACCCGAATGACGGCCGTGGCACGCCTCGTAGGTCTTTTGCCTGTAGATACTACGTGCCATGGATGCTAACAAATGGCAGGTCCTATATGGGAGCCATACACCTGTGAAAATCAGGCAAGTCCTTCGTCTACTCAAGAGCTGGTGTTTATATCCTCATTTGTTACTTATAGGCGTTGATGCAGTTGAACAGTCAGAACTTCAACATGATTCCAGATAACTATAGGAAAGAGCAGATTGAATTCATCAATTCGGACCCTATAGTCTGGCTTCACTGAGCGCTCTGTGTTTGCTGGCTGGGATCGCATGTATCGACGTATCGTCATAACTCATGTTTAGATGCCAAAGCTTCCGCTTGGCTTTTTGACCGACTTGTTACTAGCAGTTTTCCACGCCGAGCAGTGTCGTGGAAATGAGTAACAAAAATTTGAGTGCTTCGCTTGCAACAAGTTACAACCAACAACACCTTTTCTTGTAATCTGCCAGTTTCTCCGAAAATTTACAGGGTCTGTAGCGAAAGCTCCTGAGTTTATCCATGGGACTGCCGCCAACACGGCGAGTCACCGACAGCAAAGATAAAAAATTCCAGGTTACGCGCCAAGGCTCTTCACAAATAAAAAGGTTGCCCATTTTTCTTTTATTGCGTGAACAGTCTTGGATGAAGGTACAACACAATGTTCAGTGTCAATAGCAAGAGGATACAGTCATATCATTTACCTTATTGCAGGCTCAGGGTGTTTCCCTCTTACTATACACAGGTTATACCTTATACAAGCTCCCATGACCATCGAATGACTCATCACTACACCCGAGCTGTTGGTCACCGCTGAAAATGGCAGCTTTGGACTTGATGGCGTCTTGAAGTAACACTAGGCAGTTATCATTAACGTATTTTTCCGCGGCGCCATTGCACACAACAGCCATCGTAAGTTTCGTTACTTTCATAACCATTATTTAATATAACCGGAGACTAATGTTTCGTTCCCGACACCGTTTTGCGTCTCAAGCATACAACAAAACTGGTGGTCAAGGCTTCAAGCTTCAAGTTCAACATCATTAGGTCTTTCAACAAAATCTCCGGTCCATCCTCAACTAAATCAGAGTCTTAGACCGTTAAATTCTTCCATTGTGATATACACAGGTCCCAGGCGCGCTTGGTCTATACAGTATTTCACTCTTCCGATTGCTTTAATGCCTAAGTTGCTCTTGTTCCCCGATATTTCTAGCTCGAATTTGGATTTCTTTTGCGATCAGATGTCCCTAAATCCACCTGATGGCCTTGGCGTCCACGAGGTAGGTGTTGGAGAAGCACATGTCTTTTATCAAATACAAACGCTATGCCGGCTTCAAAAACGCTGCGCGCTAAATGGACATGACTCATTCAATTTGGATGAATGGTGTGCCAGATGCTGAGAATGCAGTATTGTAGGGTGTGGAACTGTCATCACTGTCGGACATGTTTGACGTTGAAGTCCATTCTCTATAGCTTTTATTTTAGGCTTTGAAGTACTTACATCTTCATTCTCTTGACTCGAAGAGGAGGTGATTAGCGCCTTGACACTTGTTTGGTCTCATCGATCTCATCTCCGGCCCTAAACACACACTTTTTTATTTCCAGCGTCCAAAGTGCGCTCTGTGACTCTTTCCTTTCAACAGCAATACCGCACTCATACGTGTCGAGGCTATAAATGGCGAGTTCAGCTCCTCTATCACACAGAATGTAAACGTCAATGTTTGAGTTACGCACAACGTCAAACCAGGAGACGTCACTCTATCTGCATTGTTATTAATGGGGAATGCTATTGTTGGCCGAGTATGACCAGTGTATGACCACAGGAGTTCACAGGATTGTGTATCCGCTGAAACATGGAAGAGAAGTAAATTTTTGAGTGATTCATGAGTGACACATCCGCAGCTCACATAATTTAGCAACCCGCCTTCAACCGCTTCTGCCGCATCATTGTTATTCCTGTGGATTACGTCGGTTGTGTGATGAATGAGGTGTCTGAGTAAGATTAGCCACATGGTTGGGGAAGGGGCGGTATATGATACTGTATGATGGCCAACCGAGGGCATGGTGGCGCGGCTCCGCTTGGGACTAGCACTAGGCGCACCGCCTCAGCCCGACGCCATGCATTCTTTCAAAAGTCAAACTCCAGATTCACTCACGTCATGGGCGGTAAGTATGAAGCCCCGCATGGTCGGTTGTTCCGTGATCGTCGTTATCGATCTGGCGTCAAAGCAGCTGTTTTAGGTTTACAGGTGCCAATCCACGACCGTGGCTTGACTGGGTGACTCCACACTAATACTGGGTCGGAGAAGCTCAATAATAACCCTGCAACTCAAGGCTCTATCATACATATGTATCCCGCACAAACCAGCAAGAACAATTTGAGTTTCGACATGCTGTACTGTGCCCGCAGTGCCGATCGCTTAATATCACGGGTACTTGTTTTCCGTTCCGCGTTTTGTTCCGAGTTGGATCTCTGACATGTGGCATGCAGTAATCAACAAGCTTAGATCCACGGCACGTTCGCGTAATCATATTAGCATGCGTAGACTTGTTATTGCTACTAGTAATACAAGTCAGGCACAATACACTAAATTGTTTCTATTCTTGCATCAATCCTGTCATATGTCTTAAAACTTTTCATTTCCCGAACGTCCATTATGCATGCAGATACTCGCGGTAACCGAATGGGAACGTCGACTTTACATACAAGGAACAGCCGCAGCAGACTTGGTGACGCTTCCCTGAAGTATCTGATCCGACGTAATGCATTGTTCTTCGAGTAGGAGATTCATTGGATGCCGAGCTTCTCGGTCCCTGACCGTAGCCCCTCACTGCCGTAGAATTTGCGTCATGTTTCAATGGGATGAACGTAAGTGCCAGCGGCCACACCGAACAGGTTTGAAGCTTATATGAGACGGACCTACGGTCGCGGGTGGCCATTGTGGGTGAACGGCACCAATGGGGAATGCAAAACCAAAAAAACTGTTGTTCTAGTCGACTTCCGTGAGTAATAACCGGCTAACTTTCTTGATTACAACCACCAAAGACATGTGAAATTTTCGCTTCCATTGAATTTTAATCTCTCGAGCTCAATTACATATCTTTGCCAGGGCCCGAATTCCACCTCTCCGGATGCCGGTCATCATAGGGACGCACTTAGGCACAGCCTCGTGAAAACATCTGACAGCTAATCGTGTTTTGGACAGACTTCCCATGATTCACGCTCGGTTCCATATGCACTAAACACTCCTTCCCATCAACATCGAGCGCGCTCACATTCATAACCCGGCGAGCCTAAAATACAATCTCCTTAACAATCGGGATATCTGGGGGGTATAATAGGCGAGGACTTTCTCTGCTCGACAGTAGAAACACATCCTTGACAAGCCGTTCGCGTCTTACTGCACGTTTTCGATATATCGAGCCACCTTCTTCATTCGTGGACTCGTCTATATCAAGACTAGCAGTCACAACCTCCGAGCTGATATCGCGCAACAATGGCTCTTCCCTCTCATTCTGCTGCTATGCAGTCTAATAGGTCCTCCCAGGTCTCATTTACTTACGCGGACGCTGTGCGCGCCTTCCACGATCAGAACATTCAAGCAGATCTGGCGCAAGCATGCGACAAATTGGCTCGAACGGCCACTTCCCTCGTATCAAGATTTGATAACATCTCGATGGACTCCAACCGAAGTTCCCAAGGCAACTGGGAAGCTTTGCGCCCAAGGTGGAATGACCTTCGAAAGGTGCGACGACTGCGATGATCGACGATAGTTGCATCTCAATCTCAACGTTGCTCTATCAGGATTTTCAGCTTTTGATGTTGCAGACCCGCACTAATGCTAGCTTCATTTCTGAAAGGTTAAAGAGTGAGCCGTGCTGCAGGTGCTGAACTATTGTTGGTATTCATCATTCCCATCGGCAGTGTTTTCTACCAACGTCCTCCCGATCGTCGCACGCAATGCAAATAGTCCCCCAAGTCGGAAATTAATTGATGAGAAATATCCAGTAATCTCATCGTATCTGACTGTATTGCCCCTTGTGCCTGCTACGTTTATGTCATAATTGACGACATACAGGTATCCACAGAAAACGCTAACATGACACGATCGCTTGCGGGGAAGACTTTGCAATTTTGTTCGTCATTGAGAGCCTTTCAACTAGAGGTATCCAGGCATTCGAGACAGAGGATCAGTGACGAGCACAAAGAACTTGAGAATCTTTCGCGGAAACTATCGGATCTCGATTCAACTGTCCAACAGTAAGTTTTCTTAGCGTCTTGCTCTCCATAAAAAGCTTCATTTTGGCGCTTCTCCCAGAATTTGCGCTGCGGTGAGTCACATTTATTATTCAACTGGTCTATTATAAACCCGCACTCGACTCAGAACGTGAAACTCGCCTCGCCCGACGTGTCATACATGGTATTTTCCATATACCGGATCATAACATCCACTCTTCGGCGGCCCGGGAGATCAAAAGTGTGCCAAAAGCAAGTGGTAAGGGTAGTTCATGTGACGGATGCTGAACAACATATTTATGGCTTGACAGTCTCTTGGAAGGCAAACAGCGGCCATCGGCAATTTATATGAACAGCTAGAGCGTTAGTAGTTTTTCCCCCTATAAATTTTGATGCGGCAGCTGAATAAAACGTCTCCTTAGAAACCCAAAATCAAGTCGCAATTGCTCAATATGCTTTCGAGTCGAGAAAAGCAAGGACCGATGCCGTTGTGGGCGAAGTAGCAACGCTGTTATCTGATGTGCTGTTGACAACGGAATCCGTGATCAGTTTGTTCCTAGCAATCTGGTCACGCCTCCAATACGACTGTACGGAGATGATGTACTGGTTGAAAGGCAGGGGTGATGCGGTATGTTCACTGTTTCAACTTGACATTTGTCTACATGGAAGTTGATTTTGTGATTGTTATCAGGGAGTGGCACCGCCGCCGTGTGTGTTGGTATATGTCGAACAGGGAAAGTCCCTATACACCGGTATAGAGAATGCGCTGGACGTGTTTGTTGCAGCATTTGATCCATCATGTTTGACTCAGCTTAGGGGGCACGGGAGCAGGAGTTGAGACCATGCCCGAATTGCCCGAGTCGCCATCGACATGGGCGATGATTGGCTCTGATAAGTAGCGGCTGACATTGATGATATATGGTTTTTCCCTCTAGTTTTAGACTATAGAATGTACTCTTAATGTAGTCATATGCAAGGTTATCATACGTGATGTATTTTTAGCCTCGCACTGTACTTCATGTTTGTAATGTCTGTGACAATAATGAATAGACTGCTTTGTTTTGTCCCACCATCGTCTGATGCCTCTGACACTGACAAGTGCAACCAACCTCGGTCTCAGCTACGCGAGCAATGAATTACCAGATAGAAATGGGTCAAGGAATTGTATCGAGTCAGTAACCGATATACAAAGCTCAATTCTCACGACTGCTTGCGACGCGCAATAGCTATCGGGGTAAACGAAGGCACCCTCGGATCCAGCTCGATAGCGCCCAACATAGACATTCCGCTTATCCGATTATTGCTTGCGAACAGCTCCATTCACATCTCTCCCAAGTCGGTCTCTAAGCATATCCCAGTCACCAAGGCCTTGTGAGCAGGTTGGGCGCGGATGGCTGCTGTCAAAACTCCCGACGATTTGTATGGGGAACCGGACTTTGGAGTAATATGCATGACACAGTAAGTGCGCGATCCGGTAAATTACATTGAACGGACCACTTGGAAATCGCGGTGTCCAGGTTCGGTTACGGTGGAAAAAGATTGGGGCGAAGCTGTCACTTGGGTGATCATGGCATTCATGCTTTCGAAAAGTGAAGATATTCTCCATACTATGATTCACTGCATTTTGATGCGTTCTGACAGGGCGATCGAAGGGATGTACAATGGGCATGAGCAACCGTGACGGTGACCTCCGTTCCGAACTTCAAAATTACGTTACCTTCCCCATATTGATGAACTGCGGCAAAAACTCGTACGTTTCTTTCCGCAACGCAGCATTCGCCAAAGGGAGTGCAATGCGAAGAACATCTTTTATCGGGAACTGATCAAATGCGAGACTAAATCGAAGATGTCTTCGGTGGTTGCTACATACAGCCTACAGGGAACGAATCCATCCGAAATTGGCAATAGCATAATAGACACAATAGAGTTGGGATCCACTGCATGCAGCCAAATTTCCGAGGGCTCGGGAGCTGATGCCACGAGGCGTATTAAACTTCGCAGCACGCACAGCAATCCGAGTCTTTACAGATCCTTATCCGGCTATACCGCCACAAATGCAAGCCACGGGATGGGCTGTGGTGCCAACATATCGTCCGTAGAACTGGCAACCTACATAGGTGGTCTGCCTTTAATATTCGGTGGAGCATCACATCAGAACATCACTTGAAATCTTCCTTGCCAATTAGGGTATTGTCCTTGTCAATGCCATATACCTGCTGTCATTGAGTTCTGCGCTACGTGCTGTCTGTCTGGAAGGAGTGAGCGCCCACTGGATTCCGTGTCAACACCGGTACCCCGGGCCATAAGTATGAACAAGCGCTCGCCTTTAGCAGTACTCAAGTTCTCACGGACGCCTTGTCAAACGTCTATTCTTGACTCACGCCATCACAAAACGTGCCTGGATCCGGAAATACACTACTTATCTTCCACAGTGATGATATGATGGGTTAGATATACATACATACAGCTTCCGTCCCCCTCGATACGGAGATCCTTTATATATCCCTCACCAATCCTACCAAGCCACATTACTGTGTCCTTGGGCCCAGCCAACACTCCTGTTTCGATTCCGTCACTCAAGGCGATGTTTCGGACTTCGGAGGGTATGTTGTTCTGATGGTATGACAGGGGTGGATGGTATTACTGCATACAATGTTCCCAGTCAACCGGTCTTGGCGCTTGACTACGGCGACGGGTACACCGTTGACGCGTGCTTTTCAAGTAAAAGAACCTTCACCATTCGCTGTCGTAACCCACAGACGACCATCATCCACATGCAAATCAATATCAGGATTGACGTTTGTATACGGCTAAAATAATCGAAATTGTATAAAGCCCTGGAACTAGGTTCCATTCACACCAAATTTCCAATTTCCCTTCCGTTTACTACTTGTCCCGCCCTTCCACACTCATTTGCACACCTCCCGCTCCTTTTACTTATAACAAAATGCTTCCGACAGTTATACTTGTTCTCACATCGCTCGTTGCCTCAGTATTGGGCACGGTATACATAACTGAACCCACCGGTTCATCCACTTTTACCGCCGGGCAACAGGCGACAATCAAGTGGCAGGACGACGGCGTCGCTCCTACGTTGGACAAGTTTGGACCCTCCAAAGTATCTATCTACGTTGGCAACGCGATTCAACAGGTTAGTGAACCCTGTGCTTTAGTGTCGTGTGAGAACAAAGCTGACCCGCATATATATAGACTCCTCTTCAACTGATATCGGACAATGTCGATGTATCCAAGATATCCACTATCCAGTTCACGCCAAACCCGGCGATTGGACCAAATGGCAACAACTAGTGAGTGTCGAATTTGGAGTGGAATTCTAGTGCTGACGAGGGGCGCATATAATGCTCAGCTTCATCCGGTTCGAATCGCTCAACGCGAAAGATCCTAAACAAGCACAATACCCCGCTCTGGCTTTCTCCTCCAAATTCAGGTACGTTTCCTTTTCTCCACCACCAAGGCAACAATCCTGACACGACTCCCTTTTTTTAAATAATAAACAGCATGAACGGAATGTCGGGAACATTCAACGCTTCAATTCAATCCCAAATCGATGGCCAATCAACCGCACCTCTCGCTGGTCCAACGGGATCTGCCACCACGGCCACGGCCACTTCAGCGCAGATCTTGCCTACCTCGAAATTGAATTCGACTGGATCGGCCACGCATACAGGTACATCATCGACCGCGACTGGAACGCATAATGCTGCTGTTGCTAATCTTGAAGGCGGTGGTGTTCTTGGACTCGTGTTGGCGGCCATTGTTGGCGCTGCCGTGTTTTAATGATGGTAAACTCTGTTTTTATTGCACAATTACTTTATACCCACACGCACATGCGCATACTACATACCCTCTGTTCATAAAATCGCTTTGTACTTACTTGGCGGTTACTAGTACTGTTACAGTACCTTCTCATTGGTGTTGTTTCAACACAAAGTAGTTTATTGAGAGAGTAAAACAGTATAATATAGGAACGAACCTGCGGCCAACCAAAAAATACGCTAGGCCCTAAGACCTCGCCGTATGCACTTGCTCCGGTTTTTCATTGAACGATCCACCTTCCTCTCTACGGTGATGGTGGTGCTGATTGTCATGGGGTTGACGTCAAAGTTAGACCTCCTATAGTCGTCGTTGTGGATGAAGATTGCGATAGTGGTGATATCCCTGAAAAGCCTGATGAACCTTGATTTTGATTTTGACTTTGAGTGGAGCTTGACGACGAATCGCTTTTATGCGTGAAGGTTAATCTGGACCCAGTACTTCTTGATCTTCTCCACAAAGTCATCAGGTGGGCACACCGAGAGATCGATGCGCCTATGTAATGCCCTCTTGAGGTCCATCTGGACCCCGCCGATGACTTCGAGCTTGCCCCAGCCGCGATCAGGCATGAAGATTACGATGTCGATGTCGCTATCTGGGCGCGCGGTGCGTTCGGCGTAGGAGCCGAAGAGGTAGGCGGACGTGATAGACGGATAGTTTTGGATGATAGATGAAGCGGTGGAGAGGATGTCGATTTGTGAGAGGACCAGTCTGCGGGCAGGAGGAGCGGCGGGGCGACTGGTAGCCACTTGAACAGGTTCTGTCAGTATGGCCATCACTCTCCTTAGAATGTCCATCATTCTCCCTCTTCCTCTTGTTACACGCGAAGCTAAAAACGCTGAATAGCGAAGGTGAGATAGCGGCTGAGCGAACGACGAAGGCAGTGAGTAAGGGACAGATAGGGACTCATCTGAGACAGGATATGACTCGACGTCTCACAACTGCATCGTCGTTACTGCGATGGCAACTTTCCTATCAGAGCCTGTTGAAGTGCCTCCTGCCGTCCTCTCACAATCCGACATCCTCTCCACCGCTTCATCCATCATTCAAACCTATCCGTCTGTCACGTCCGCCTACCTCTACGGCTCCTATGCCAAAGGCACCGCACACCCAGACAGCGATATCGACATCGTAATCTTCATGCCTGACCGCGGCCGGGGCAAGCCCGAAGACATCGGCGGGGTCCTGATGGACCTCGAGAGCGCATTACATAGGCGTGTCGATCTCGACGTGTCCCCTCCTGATGACTTTTTGAAGTGGATCAGGAGGTACTGGATCCCGATTAACCTTCAACACTGCTGCAATCCCGGAGCCCAAAACTTAACGGATTCGTCGTCAGGAACAATATCGTCGTTGTCAGACTCGGACGAGATCAAAGGTGAGCCCCTATCGATGAATGGTATCGTAGTTGTTAAACAGTCACTCCTAGAGCGTCTCCGGGACATGGAACTGGTTTGCAAGGACCTGATCAACTTCATTGACCATGTCAATTCTATCAGCAAGCTTGATCATATGCATGACTCGGCTATATCCAACTGTGTCAACCGCCTGGGGTACAGCATCAAATCCAGGGAGTTGGGCTTTGACGAAGAATTGCAGAAGGCGTGGACCAGTCTCAGGGCCGTCACTGCGGATCACTGTCATACTAAACACGACCTGTCAAAGGTGTGGAATGATTTGACTATGGCGCTGAAGAATCTGCGTGCTACAATTGAGACAAGGCTGAAGGAACCCGAACAAACGACAATTTCATGGCTCTTCTCAATCCTCCTTTTTTTGTTCCAACTCATAAACACAACCAACCTTCTTAAATGTTTCACGAGTGTCCAGGACGATGTTGTTAGACCCGCTCTTGCAAGTTCACGCATGTCCTGCTACAAGGAAAGGCCGATAACTAATGTACGTAGCATTTGACCCATAATGCGTTCTTGAATGGATGATTTCGCAGAATGATTTTGTCACTATAGTTGCTTTGCTCACTTTTTTGCCTGTCTATACTTTTGTGTGAGTTCAATGGTCGTATTTAACCTTACTATATGCGTCTTACATTTCGAAAGTCTTTTCGTGGTAGTGACAGTGGTCTCGTTTACTTTCTGTACGTAGTAATTTTTTTAATCCCTTGGACTTTTATTGAATCATCCAGTGCCATTCCTGCTCTTTACGTTCTTCATCGACTTCTTCATGACCCTATTTATCACTGGCCCCGTCACGTTCGCTTACCGATTGCTGCGCCTTGCGTGGGTGTCTCTCACTGGTTCCCCGTCAGCAAACCGTGCCTATACAGCTCTGCACGGGCCTGACGGAAACAATGGTAGCTCAAGCAACCCCAGCGTCAACAGTCACGTACGTCAAACATGAAAAGTTGCCGAGAGGACAGAACGATGACGCCTTATTACTCATACGGATCCATATCGTGCTGCACTGATTTTGCCTTGCATTATGCACTAATCGACTTATTACGAATGTTGAACCCCGTTGGAATGTGACCATTACTAACGTATAATTTCCATCAAATCCCACTGCATCCACGGCTTCCTTGATGCTGACTTCTTCATTTTCTCCGACCATCAGATGGCAGTTAGATCGACAAGCTAAAAGGTTATATAAATAAAAGAGACCTCATCATACTCAACCGCATTCATCGGCTGGGACAAGCTCGAAGACATCTCGAGAACGCATTAGATAGGGACGTCGATCTCTCGTCGTGCCCACCCCCGGAACCTGATTCGTCGCATCGTCAAGCTCCACTCAAAGTCTTAATCAAGGCTCTTGAGGGATATATCGCGATATTTATTCACAACGTCGCTAACCCCACGACAATCATCATCATCATCATCATCGCCGACAACGTTGCGGGAGAAGTAGAGTCGGAGGTCTAGCTTTGAGGTCAACACCACCACAAGCATCATGGTCATCATCGCCGCCATCGCTGTTGATGGAGATTTAAAAACGCTGAACAGCAAAGGTGAGACGAAAGAAATAGCGGCTAGAAGACGAAGGCAGAGAAATCGTAAGGTGAGGAGGGCGGACTGAAACCGACGACAGGAGAAGTAGGGAATTCATCGGTTGTGAGACGTTGAGTCACTCCTATTCTACTTCCTGTGAGTACAAGTACAAGTTCTCTGTCGTGCTCACATCGTCCCCTCGGTTTCATTATGTCCATGCTCTGCCGCCTTTCGGTCGGTCTTTTCTCACTCACCTTGCGGTTTCTCTCTTACTGCCTTCTTCGTTTCGGTTCTAGCCACTATTGCTTTCGTCCCATCTTTGCTGTTCCTGAGCGTTTTCAGCTTTGGCCGCGTGTTCGCACTGTAACAAGAGGAATAGGGAGAGTGATGGCCATTCTAACAGAGCCCGTTCAAGTGGGTACCAGTCTCCCCGCCACCCCCGGACTGGTCCTCTCACAAATCGACATTATCTCCACCGCTTCATCCATCATTCAAACATATCCGTCTATCACGTCCGCCTACCTCCACGGTTCCTATGCCAAAGGCACCGCACACCCGGACAGCGATATCGACATCGTAATCTTCATGCCTGATCGCGGCCGGGGCAAGTCCGAAGACATCGGCGGGGTCCTGATGGACCTCGAGAGCGCATTAGATAGGCGCGTCGATCTCGACCTGTGCCCTCCTGATGACTTTTTGAAGTGGATCAAGAGGTCCCGGGTCCCGATTCATCCTCACTGCGGCAAGCCTAGCGATTCGTCGTCAGACGAGATCAAAGGTGAGCCCTCTATGTAATTGTTAACAGCCACTTCTAGAGCGTCTCCGGGAGATGGAACTGGTTTGCAAGGACCTGGTCACATACGTTGACCATGTCAATTCCATCGGCGGTGTCAGCAAGCTCGATAATATGTATGAGCATATGATTTGCGACTGTGTCAATCGCCTGGGGTACAGCATCAAATCCAGGGAGTTGGGCTTTGACGACGAATTGCAGAAGATATGGACCAGTCTCAGGGTCATCGCTGTGGATTACTCTCGAGAACGTGACCTGTCAAAGGTGTGGGTTGATTTTCCTATGGCAATGAAGAATCTGCTTGCTTCAATCGAGGCAAAGTTGAAATGAGAAGGAACAAACGACAATTCACGGCTCTTCTCAAGTATACTAGTCCTTCTTTTTGTTCCAACTCATAAACACATTCAACACCAAACAAATTTCCGTAGAAAATAATAACACAGGGTAACGAACAAAAAAACGTGCTAATATTTTGCCATATGCGCCTGCTCTGGTTCCTTCTTTGCGAGAAACGATCCACCCTCTTCTCTACACCTCACAACCTCTTCTTCATTAACGATCTGACCAGCAATCTCCAACTCTACTTCTCTCGTAATCTCCATCGGTTGGCGACGTTGTGGATGAAATTGCCTTCCTTATGAATAAGTTATGATTTTGATTAAGACTTTGAGTGGAGCTTGACGATGACAATGAACGACGAATCAGTTTTTTTTGCTCTACTTCTTGATCCACGCGACAAAGTCATCCCGTCTGCGGCTCAGGTTTGACATTTTCAAAGCCTAAGCCCCTAAAAGCCGGGCCCAAGCCACGGCTTTCAGGCCGAGCCGAGCCGGCACATCACTAGGAATCGTATTACGTTATCAATCGCTCTTATTCAAGTTCTACTTCCTGTCTCAGATGAGTTCCCTGAGTACTTCAAGTTCTTTAAATCATAACGGATGGTCCTTGTTTGACAACAACGACATTTTCTCTGAGAGATTGATGCAGATGTGTAAACCGTCGCGGGTAGCCCAGCAACGGGAAGCCAGGCAAAAGAACTAACGACAACGCGTGTCCCGTGCGCGTGAGCGTGACCGCGAGTTCCGTCGGTGAGGTAGCGTCTGTGCAAATGTCAATCCTTACAGAGCCAGTTCAAGTGGGCACCAGTCTCCCCGCCCTCTCACAATCCGACATCCTCTCCACCGCTTCATCCATCATTCGAACCTATCCGTCTATCACGTCCGCTTACCTCTACGGCTCCTATGCCAAAGGCACCGCACGCCCAGACAGCGATATCAACATCGTACTCTTCATTCCTGATCTCCGAGTCGGCTGGGACAGCCGCCAAGTCGTCGGCGGGGTCCTGATAGACCTCGAGAGCGCATTAAATAGGGTCGTCAATCTCTCGGTGTGCCCGCCTGACGACTTTGTGAAGTGGATCAAGAGATCCTGGATCCCGATTCATCCTCACTGCGGCAAGCCTCGCGATTTGTCGTCAGAAACAATGTTGTCGTCGTCAGACGAGATCAAAGGTGAGCCCTCTAGATGA
>KN818236.1:0-21753 GCA_000827485.1 Amanita muscaria Koide BX008
ATCGCGAGGCTTACAAGCATTCCACAACACACCATCATACGCATCTCCTCTCCTGCCTGTGATCCTTCAAACAGGAGGGCCCAAAGGCCTTTGATGCCACCTTGCCTCCGGGAGGGAGAACATGGCCTCAGATCCTGGACGTACTTCTTTGTGCGGGACGACACACCCAGACCCCAGGGCCACACCAGTCGGCAGCTCTCCCGTACGAAGAGGTTGAGCGGTAGACCGTGGTGGTCACATGAAAGTCTGAACGAGCCTGTTGCTCGTGCGCGGAACGGCGTCGGTAGGTAGGGTATCGGAAAGGGTATAAAGAGAGAGTACGCAGGTGGAATGAAGGTAAGAGAAAAGTTCTTCAATCTGGGGTTGCTTTTGGCAATCCGTGTCGCTCCGGCGGCGAGCGCCTCGTCTCCGGGGTATTTCACTATGGTCAAATGTAGAGTGCGCAACCGTGGAAATCCTTGAATGGTTTTCGCAAACGAGTCCTAAGTTGGCCATGTCAATTGCGCCTGGCCCGAAAAGGAAATGAAAGACGTACAAGTTGAAAAGAAGGCTTCTGTGCACACGTCAGGGCCAGATGTCGTAAACGAGGACAAGATTGGATGAGAGAACGAAGAAGGCTGCCACTATCGTACATGGAATGCAAAGAAAAAGAGATACTGAGCTCGGTCAACGAGGAGAGTTCTCGGAGCAAATTGGCGACGGCTGGTGCAGACACTTCGCGTGTCTCGACGGGCTCGCGGAAAGTCACCGACCGGAGGGACGGATATAGGTGGGGGATTGCTTGAAGTTGTTGGTGTGTTCCCATAAAGGCAGTCAGCTGAAGTTGACCGGGATCAATGGATGCAAGGTGGCTTGGCACGACGGTGTGTTTAGTAATGCCAAGAACTCTAAGATTGTGGTGTGATTCTAGAAACGCAATGAAAGGGCGTTTCTCGCCGGGATTCAGGGGCCCGGTCATCCAGCCTGGAGAAATATCTCCCAGAATTAGCTTTCGCAGCTTGGGCCAGCGACCGGTGGCCAGAAGTTGAGTCTGGATAGGGATCGATGACGTCCCTTCGATAATCAACTCTTCGAGATTAGGGCAATTATTAATAAGCATAGACCACAGTTTATGGACACTTGGCTCATCCTCTGACGAAGTATCAATCGCCGATCTTATCGGGAGTGTGAAAAAAGCAAACCTTCAGGTAAGAGAGCACCATATGAATCGTAAAATGCGTTTCTGAAATGCAACAAAAAGCCGGAGAGATTGACGAAATCAAAAAACTGGGGTGAGCGAATCAAGAGTTGTTCAAACTTCCAGAAGGTTGAACTTACGTGACTGTTAGCTGCCGGCAGACGGGCCCCAATGCTCGTTCCGATGTATCGTAGCTGCGGGCACCTAAGACGATAATCAGCTGAAGAACGTATCTAGAAGCATAGATCGCAACGCGCACCCCATTCTTAGAGCAAACCACATGTCCTCGTTCAATGGCATCTCATCTGCGTCCCAAATAAATTTGACAAGTGCATCGAGTCTCTTTGAGACGGCGAGGGCTCGAATAGTGACGGACACATGCGCGTTTTCCGACAACGACACGTCAGAACTTGGCCTTGTATGAGGTCGGACCCGTAGCTCCCGAATATGGCGGGTGATATCCGGTCTCCGGCTCAGCATGAGGAGGGTGGTTGAACATTGTTCGAGGGTATTGAGGGAGACTGATTCGTACAAGAGTGAAGATACATGGAAGAAGATATATTTGGACTATGAAATGGACTGATCAGTCAACAAATACAACGGTAGGACGGATTGGATGTTTACTGTTGAGCAAAAGTAGAGCAGATCTTGCCGACAGTCAAGCCAGCGGGCAATCTCGAGAAGCAGATCGCCTGGTGTGGAGAGCAAGGGCGATGGCTGAAGCGGGGAAGAGGGAGGCTGCGACCAGGGATGTAACGCGAGCATGGAGAAGGAAGGTAGAAAGCGCGCATGACTGAACAGAAGCGTTTATACACTGTGCTATTTTTGGTACTCATCCTCTCCCTACCTTGGGTAGCTACAACGAACGCGGTCAACGACGGTGTTCAATCCCTTCCATATTCAATGCATGCTTTGCTCACCATTTTTGGTGCTGTCATTCCGATTTGGACATCTATCAATTTCATACCCGAATAAGCGACAGTAGTAGGCTCGATGTCATCACCAGCATCGCAAGACTCCTCCGACAGATCTGCGCCCGCCCGGGGTAGCCACAACTCAAGAGCCTGGTAAATTCAAACAACCACCGTTCCCTTGTTGCACTTTCACTACTCCGAGTCAGCCCTCTGCTCCACAGAACCAACAGCGGCTGAGACCGATAACACTCGATGTTGGTATTTTCGCAATTGAGCATGACAGCTCTGCTGATGCGATGGCACTTGCGATCAAAACTACAATCTAAAACGATGCTCATCGACTATATCTCCAAAAACCAACCGCTCTGGGTTCAAGCTTCAAGTCCCCCAGCCTTTTTTCGTCGTGCCTCGTGTCATCTAGACCAAAAGCTTTGGAGATAATAAAGCTATGCCTTTTTCATCAATTCCGCCCGAGCGCGCCACTAGCAAAGCTAAATATTCCTCTAGTACGCAAGAAGAGGTGGAATACATGTATTGTACAGAACGACATGAGACTACAATATACTTTACCGCTAATCTGAATACTTGATTCAAGCTCGTCGTAACAATAATTGATTTCTGCTGTAATACTGTATCGAGTGTTTGCACCCGAGTTTGGTACCAAGCTCAACTCGTTCCTCTGATTCCATGTCCGTATCAGATCTGCCACTCAAAAGAGTGAAGTCCATTGGAATGGATCAATCTTTTACCTCACGTTTGACCCGCGTTTCAGGCTCATCAACATGCCCTCAACGCAGAAGACCACTTCAACAATGGCCTGCTCGTGCTAGCTGCCGAAGAGCACTCAAAAGCTGCCGAAGCCTACCTGGCTGCTGTTGAACGCAGCAATGATGAATCAGTGCGGATCTATACAGCTATCGCAAGCCTTTTCATCTGAGCACCCATCAGGCAAAGCGCACGTTGCGAATGCTCTACAACAGGCACAGCAAAACCGGAAAAGACATACAGCGCAAAATCGACAAACTGAAGCAAGAAGGAAAGGACCCTAATCTGCCCCACAAACCAGAACGTCCTGCTTCGCCACCTGTACGAGGAATCCAGCCAGTCGGTCATCAGAACACCCAGAACTCCGCAACGTCCTCTCCGCCATCTCGACCCATGATCGATACTGTAGACGAGTCTTTCATGTTACTGGGCGGACAACGTGTGCGTCCATGCTCCTCTTTTCTCTCATTATCAGTTGGTTGACATTTCGCTGCTCTGGCTTGGACCTCTCACAGTCAGAACCAGGCGACGCATTCAATCAACTCTGGAATATCATGCAAGGCATGCTAGATACTCTATCCCAACCCGTCGCTTTTGCAACAGTTCCGCTCGCCGTGGACGGTTCCAAGTCACCACCTGGCGCAGAAACACCCCAACCAAAGAAAGACGACAACAACGCTAGCGATACTGAGGTTGAAGAACATATTTTTGCGCGCTTCTCCAAACGTGTGGGCATAACTCGCGAGGCATCAAAATTACGGAACAATGGCGCCCTCTCGTCAGATGAATTTGAAGACGTTGATGACTTTTCAGAAGGTAACTGTATCACTCCGTTGACGGTCCATTACTGACGCCAGAACTGACTCGCAGACGATGAATCAGATTCCTTTTATCTCATTTCAACAGAAAAAGACCATACATCAGCATCAGCATTGAAAAGCGAGAACGCATCACTGAAAACTGAGTTAGAGACCCTGCAGAAGCGATTAGCGACTATGGAGAGAGTCATTCAGCTCAGAAAGGAACAGGATATGCAATTACGTGACAGCATATTTCAGGCTACTCGCGAGGTATGTTTTCTCCACGCAACAGCTTCCTTGGTTTGTGCTCACACGACTTTATTTCGATGTCAGGCACAACGAGTCATGGGCGCTTCCATGTTGGCTCCCCGGCCCGGGGTAGAGACAGGTAGCCCAACACCAAGTCTCAGCAGCGGTCGCGAAGCACAGTATATTCACAGAATAAAGGAGCTGGAAGAGGAAGCTCGGAATATGCGAGTTGAAAATGACAAAAATGTGCGCCCTTTGTTGTTGCTTACCCATACGTGGCGTTGCTGATGCGTCAGGACCTCTAGAAAGCCATGATCACTAAATACCGAGAACGGTGGGAGAAGCTCAAAGAGTCTGCTAAACGCAAGAAAGAGGCCAAAGCAGGTGCTTCTTCTGTTGTCAGAGAACGTATCGTCGAAGAACCAGAGGCTGAGGAACTGGTTGGATAGCGCGGCATAGATACAGTGATACTACGGAGCCCAAAAGCCTATCACTGACTTTATATGATCTTCTAAACTATATGTAACAACCGTAGTTGGTGAAAGCTATGTTTTCTTATGTTTGGGCTGACAGCAGAAGTTTTGCGTCAAATCTTATCAGTTATCCTGTATAACTCATGTCGGACATAAAAGCAGAGCTCATCGAGCACTGCATGGCAGTCGGTGCGCTCAAATTTGGGTCGTTTACTCTCAAATCAGGGCGGTACGAACCAATACACTGAAGATCGCAGTTTGATTATCATTTCTCCAATCTAGCATCTCACCCTACTTCTTCAACGCCGGCCTTCTCTGTACCGGACCCATCCTCTCCATAGTTGCCAACGCCTACGCAGACACCATCGTTGATTCCCTCTCTTCAGCTTCCAACCCGCTTCCTTCCTTCGATGCACTCTTTGGGCCAGCGTACAAGGGAATCCCATTCGCTGCCACAACCGCCG
Source organism: Amanita muscaria Koide BX008 (assembly GCA_000827485.1). NCBI lineage: Eukaryota > Fungi > Basidiomycota > Agaricomycetes > Agaricales > Amanitaceae > Amanita > Amanita muscaria. The sequence continues at coordinate 4,843 of KN818236.1, forward strand.
TATCACTTCACAGTCGCCACTCCATCTCCGTCGGCTTCGCCTATGACCGCAAAGAAGCCAAAGACCACGGCGAAGGCGGACAAGTCATTGGCGTCTCGCTCTCCGGTCTGAAAGTTGTCATCCTCGACGATGTGATGACGTCAGGTAAAGCGATCAGAGGCGCGGTGGATATGGTGAGAAAGTATGGTGGTGAGGTTGTTGGCGTGGTGCAGCTGTTGGATAGAGAAGAGGTGGGCCAGGATGGTGCAAGTAGCACCGTTAAAGAGGTGGAAGCGTTGATTGGAGGCAGGCCGGTAAGGGCAGTATTAAGGTTGAGAGATTTGATGGCTTGGTTAGCGAATAAGGGAATGGACGAAGAATTGGAGCGTATGAAGGTATATAGGGACACATATGGGCTGAAGCAATAAACTGGGTGTATCTGACTCTAATGTCCATGGACGTAAGACAAAGTGGCACTCTACGAGTAAATGTGCCTAAGAGTTTTCACCTTTTTCTGTCAAGTGACTCAAGCCTGAGCATACCGGTCCCATAATTCCACAATGAGCTGGACGTCACAACGATTGATTTCTTCGATGCTTTCTCTGTACTCCTCTGGTACTTCCTCCAAATCCGAGCCCCGGTAGAGCTTCACATATCTGAATGGAGTTGGCTCATTGTCTTGCCGTACGTCACGTCTGCCAAGAATAGAGCGAACTTTTATCATTCGTAAGAGCTCCCCAAGGTCAATGTCGTCACAATGTATAATGAGCTCCTCGAGGCAAGGTGCAACGAGGCCTGATCCAAGCTGGTTGATAGTGTCATCGTCCAAAACTGTGTGCCCTAATAATTCGATTCGCTTCAGCGACGGAAAGGTCCTGAGTAGATCCGCAACGTCCATGGTACTACGATGGTTATAAAGGGTGAGCTCTTTGAGCTGCATGTTGGAGACATCCTGCATCCCAACGAGGGACGAAAAAGATACAAGTTCCTGGGAGGTCCAATCACTTGAACCGACCGTTAGCGCCTTGAGGTTCGGCATCCTGATCCAAAGAAGGATTGGATCAAGAATCATTGCAGAAAAGAGTTGACCAGGAAGGAGACGTGCATCGAGTCCTAGGGTTCTTAGCTGCGGGCAATAGAGAGGCTCCGCATACAATGTCTGAATCTCAGCCCAACGGCTATAGTGGCCTATGACGACAAAGCTGCATGTCTCCAAGACCATGGAACTTTTCTGTAATATATGGAAGCAGAAAAAAACGGACGTCGGGATGCTGAGGTGAATGTGGCGTATTTGATGCCACGGTACTGCATGCACGAATACTGAATCCTGTAAGTAGATCACGTCGCGGAATGCTCTGCGCAGGCTTTGGTCCAGTCGGAGGGAGGTCAATTTAGTGAGCTTCTTGAAGCTGTCAAGAGGAGCCTGTGAGGGTAGAACGCCGAAATTCGAGAGGGAAGGTGGGTTGATGCAACAAATGTGCAAGTCCTCGACGCAAGACAGTTTTTCAGCGGGTAATTGCAGGAATTGTATCCAATGATTGGTCGACCATGGTGTGCTCAATTTCCGGAATCGGAATTGAGAAAAAAGGCGCTTGACTATATTTTTGTACCAATGTTCTGACTTAAGGACACCGAGTGTGCTGTCATCCGCCTTGAATTTTAACGCAAGAGAGCGTGGCAGGCTCCTTGCTCGAAAAAGCCAATCATGGACAATTTCTATGAGCATTTCCCCATCCTTGGCATGATCCATGAAGAGTTCGAAGTCGTTCCAAAGGGATGACATGCTCAAAATGACGTGGCGCCATACTGAACAAACATACGAAATCGTGATTTGTGGAGCGATGTTACTGTCATTGAAGGGGAGGTGCACGGCATCCTCGCAACAAGACAGGGTGAATATGTAACACAAGACATCGTCGGGGAGTTGATTGATAGGCGCGAGAGCAACATCAAGCTCTGGTTCGGGGTGTTTTTCGTACAAATATGTGCCCGCCGTCGTAATGTGATGTAAAAGGCCAGTAAGTGTACGAACCGCGTTAAAGCGCCATCCCCGCCATCTTTCATCGCCTGTCTTTGATCCACAGTACTTCATGCTGGCTGGTCTGAAAGGGATCTAAAAAGTGGATGACAGGAGTTGCTATGCTTGCAACAGGTATTGTCGAGCAGCAGCGCGAATGAGAGTCATCTATAAAAGATCCCGCGGGTGCCCTTCGAGTCGCACGGTGTAAACCAGTCTATTTTCTGTTAATCATTCTCACTGTACAGCTAGCAGCTACCTTCATATCTACATGTCAATAGAATATGAGATATCATACCTATCACTATGACAATATAAGATTCTTTATCACTGCAATTCAAGATTCAAATGGTTGCACAATACCGGGATCTGCTTCCACAGTGACATCAGTTCATTCAAGTTGCTGCTACAACTAGAACACTTCTTGCATCGGTGGCAGTCGGCGTCAAGCTTCCCTTTCTGTTGAACCCCCATATCCATATCCAGTGATCACAACGTCCAACTCTTGTCGGCTCACGCCACTTTCCTTTCCCCATAGGAGTGAAGTGAACCAAGAGGGGACATTGGGTGGCTGGCGTTGAAGTCGTTCTGAAGACTTTGTAGGTGTTGTAGGTGTATGAGGCTAGTGGGAGAAGAGGAAGACGGTTGGACAACCACGACTGGCTTTGAGCTTTCTTCACTGCAGTGATTGAAGTTGAGGGAACGGATGGATGAGAAGAATGATAGATTGCACCAGTTGCAGCGCCGCTCTGGTGACCGTTTATGTTCCTGATGCTACTGATGTATCTGTACTTTTACAATGGCGAATTTTCTCCACCGAAGTATAGACGAAGCAAGGAACTTGGAAGAGTGGGGTGCATGTTCTTCATGGACTGAAACGAGCATTGAGGACCTCCGCCTTCTCCACCTTGAGGAGAAGACGGGGTGGTGGATTCTACGTCCTCTTCTTCTACCTCTCCACCGAAGCATAGACGAAGTTTATTGGCAGCAGGGAACTTGGAAGAGTGTGATGCGTGTTCTTCATGGACTGAAACGAGCATTGAGAACCTTCGCCTTCTCCACCTTGAGACGACGGGGGATCCAACGCCCTCTTCTCCTACCTGTTCCGCGGGTGGTTTCAACAGTTTCTGCGTACTAACGTAGTGGGGGTCAACGATGTAGCAGTCGGTGTAAGTGGCAGAGGCGAATATTGAGCGGGTGATTCATGGAGAGGGAGCTGTTGAGGTTCCTGTTGCCCCGTTACTTCATCAGCAGCTGAGATGGCGAAGATATGTACGAGGAATCAGAGTAGTCGAATCCGCTTCTTGCACACTCTCCGGTCCAAGTGCAAACTCCGTCTGCAGGTCGATGGGGGAATTCAGGAGAGAGGGAAAGACACGTGGGCAAGTCGATGCTCAGATCAAACTTGGCATTGTCAACCGCAAACTCAATCTCTCCAACTCTTCGAAAAATTTGTCGAGGGATAGTAGAAATCTGGGAGTACTTGACAGTGCTAGCTGGAAGTCTGGGACAGTCCAGAGTGCAGTAAAAGGGATGATGACGTGGGCAGAAGAGGAAGGAGCGGGCGAAATAAATGCCGGAGAAGGAGCGAGAGAGGGATGTTCGTAAGAGGAAATATCGAACGCTAATGACTGAGAGCTCTCGTCAGCACTCGTTACGACATCGTCTCTGAGACAGTCGGAAATGCTAGTCCATGGCAGTGGCCAGCAAAGGCCAAGAGAGCGAGGACGGGCGGTGGGAGTTGAAGCTTGAGCAGACTGGGGGATGGAGGGAGCAGCCGAGGAATATATTGTGCTGGGATGGGTGGGACGGGAGGTGGTGTTTCTTTGGAGACGCGCTGGCTACGTTTGTGGGAGATGGCAGCCGCGCGCTTAAAAGGTTGAGATCCCGGTTCAACTAGAATTGGAGATTGCGTAACTCGCGAGTTCTTCAGTCGTAATCGACTCAATCAGGAGAGATTCTGGCCGAGGCAATGACGGTTGTTGCTGGGGGTAGTGGAGAATTTCAAGTTAACGACATAACTCGGAAAACTCCCGAGTGTACCGCTCGGAGTCGGATTCGTCGTCATCAGATGCTTCTTCCTAAGAGAAAGAAACTATTTTAGTGTAATTTTTCGGAAGTTCGAGGAAGAGGTAGATGGTGTATGTGAAGTTGCACCGGACCGAAAATGCACCTTGGTCGTGGGTGAGGATAGCAAGTCATGCTCGTCTTCGCCATCTCCAAAGGAGACTTCGATATGAGAGGATGAGAATGTCTTCTTCTATGGATGGAAAGGTGCATTTGTTGGAAGCTGCAGATGGAGGCTTTCTACATAAGCAGCAAATCTCGTGGAAACACTAAGAGAAAGGGCAGTGATTAGAACACAGGAATTAAATAATTGAGTGGTTGATTCCCTCTCTTCGACTTCCAACCCGCATCTGCCACAACCGCCGTCAATCGCGCTCCATCTCCGTCGGCTTCGCCAAAGAAGTCAAGGACCACGGCGAAGGCGGCCCCATCCTCGATGACGTGATGACGTCAAGTAGAGATAGGGCAGTATTACTAGGGTTGAGAGATTTGATGGTTTGGTATTATGGTAATGGACGAAGAATTGGAGCATATGAAGGTATATGGACACATGGGTGAAGTAATAAACTGTATGTATGTTCATGGACGTAAGATAAAATGCCAATCGCTATCAGCTGCACTCTATCTTTCGCCTTTTTCTGTCAATCATTTCCATTGTTCCACAATGAGCTGGACATCACGATTGATTTCTTCGATGGTTTCTTTGTACTCCTCTGGCACTTCCTTTTCCTTCAGGTAGAGCTTCACATATCTGAATGGAGTTGGCTCATTTTCTTGCCATACGTCACGTTTGCCTCGACTACAGCGAACTTTTATCATTCGTAAGAGTTTCCCAAGGAAAAGTTTGTCACAAAGTATAATGAGCTCCTCGAGGCAAGGTGCAACGAGGCCTGATCCAAGCTGGTTGATAGTGTCATCGCCCAAAATTGCGTTCCCTGATAATTCGATTCGCTTCAGCGATGGAAAGGTCTTGAGTAAATCTTCAAGGTACATGAAACTATGATGTTTATAAAAGGTGAGCTCTTTGAGCTGCGTGTTGGAGGCATCCTGCATCCGAACGAGGGATGAAAATGATACAAGTGTATGGGAGGTCCAATGACTTGAACCGAACGTCAGCGCCTTGAGGTTCGGCATCCTGATCCAGAGAAGAAATGGATCAAGAATCGTTGGAGGAGAGGGTTGACCAGGAAGATATGCATTAAGTTCTAGGGTTCTCAGCTGCGGGCAGTAGAGAGGCTCCGCATACAATGAGCGAATCTCGGCCCATAGTAGGCGATCGTGATGTGGGACAGCAAAGCTGCATGTCTCCAGGACTATGCTTTCCTGTAATATAGTGAAGCAAAGTAAAGCTGACGTCGGGATGCTGAGGTGAATGTGGCGTATTTGATGCCACGGTACGTGGACGAACACTGAATCCACTGAGTGGACTAGCTCACGGAATATTCCCCGCAGGCTTTGGTCCAGTCGGAGGGAGGTCAATTTAGTGAGCTTCTTGTAGCTGTCAAGAGGGACCTGAGGTGAACCGCCGTTATAGCAGAGGAGAGGTGGGTTGATGCAACAAATGTGCAAGTCCTCGATACAAGACAGTGTTTCAACAGGTAATTGCAGAAACTGTACCCAATGATTGCTCGACCACGGCATGCTCAATTTCCGGAATCGGAATTGAGAGATAAGGCGCTTGACTATACTTCTGTACCAACTTTTTGACCTAAGGGCACCGAGTGTACTGTCATCCGCCTTGAATTTTAACGCAAGAGAGCATGGCAGGCTCCTTGCTCGAAAAAGCCAATCATGGACAATTTCTATGAGCATTTCCCCATCCTTGGCATGATCCATGAAGACTTCCAAGTCGTTCCAAAGGGATGACATGCTCAGAATGACGTGGCGCCATACTGAACAAACATACGAAATCGTGATTTGTGGAGCGATGTTACTGTGATTGAAGGGGAGGCGCACAGCTGCGGCATCGGTCTTCTCTTGACAGCGCAGTGTAAATATGTAACACAAGACATCGTCGGGGAGTTGATGGATAGGAACATCAGACTGTCCAAGCTCTGGTTCGGATTTCTTTTCGTGCAGACATATGTCCGCCGTCGTACTGTACTGTAAAAGGCTAGTGGGTGTACGAACTGCATTAGGGCGCCATAATAATCTTTCATCGCCCGTCTTTGCTGCACAGTACTTCATGCTGGTCTGAAAGGGGTCTAGAAACTGGATGGCAAGGGACAGGGAATCGATGAGCTGGAGCCAAATTAGTGAATTTCCTAAAGTGGTAAACGATCAAGCTTATGAGTCAAATACTGGTTGGAGAATTTTCTCACACCATACCAGATTACCAGTGGTTGACGAAAACTAGAAACTCGCCGCAAAAATCGAAGTGAATCTTCAATTTTCGTGAAAACACTAAAGGAAAAGGGCAGTGATTAGAACACTTAGGCTGAACATTGGAATTAATTTATTTGATGGCATCTGTTCAAAGCGATACAAGCCCACGGAAGTTCAGAACTAAGCTGAGCGTGACGCTACGATGTTGCAATACACAGAAAACTTGAGCATGGCACAGGCTTTAGCCCCCGTCGTCTTCAGCTAACTCTCCATTGGATCGCTGGTATTCCACTTGAATTTTGACGCCAAAACAACTTGAAATGTTGAAATGTACGCTCCAACGATTCCGATCGAGTCGTTAACTCCCTCTCTTCAATAGCTTCAACTTCCAACCCGCTTCCTTCCTTCAATACTCAAAGTACTCAAGTTTGGGCCAGCGTACAAGGGAATCCCATTCGCTGCAACAACCGCCGTATCACTTCACAATCGCCACTCCTTCTTCGTCGGCTTCGCTCATGACTGCAAAGACACGGTGAAGGCGGACAAGTCTTGGCGTCTTCGCTCCCCGGTCGGAAAGTTGTCATCCTCGATCATGTCACGACGTCAGGTAAAGCGATCAGAGGCGCGGTGGATATGGTGAGAAAGTGGTGCAGTTGTTGGACAGAGAAGAGGTGAGCAAGGATGACGCAAGTAGCACAGTTAAAGAGGGAAGCGTTGGTTGGAGGTCAGTAAGGGCAGTATTAAGGTTGAGAGACTTGATGGCTTGGTTAGCGAATAAGGGAATGGACGAAGAATTGGAGCGTATGAAGGTATATATAAATTGTGTGTATCTGACTGTAATGTTCATGGACGTAAGATAAAGTGCCAATCACTCTGCACTCTACGAGTAAAGTACTACACAAAAGTTCTCACCTTTTTCTGTCAATCAAAAGTTCCTGTTCCATGGTTCCACAATGAGCTGGACATCACAACGATTGATTTCTTCGATGCTTTCTTTGTACTCCCCTGGTACTTCCTCCGAGTCCCGGTAGAGCTTCACATATCTGAATGGAGTTGGCTCATTGTCTTGCCATACGTTACGTTTGCCAAGACTAGAGCGAACTTTTATCATTCGTAAGAGCTCCCCAAGGTCAATGCTGTTACAAGGCATAATAAGCTCCTCGAGGCAAGGTGCAATGAGGCCTGATCCAAGCTGGTTGATAGTGTCATTGCCCAAAATTGCGTTCCCGGATAATTCAATTCGCTTCAGCGATGGAAAGGTCGTGAATATGAGACCCCCAGCGTTCACCACGGCGTTATAACGGACATAAAGGGTGAGCTCCTTGAGCTGCATGTCGGAGACACCCTGCATCCCAACGAGGGATGAAAAGAATGCAACTGTCTGGGACGGGGAGTTCCAACCACTTGAACGGACCGTTGGCGCCTTGAGGTTCGGCATCCTAATCCAAAGAAGAATTGGATCAATAATCTTTAAAGAGTTCAATTGACCAGGAAGGAGATGCGCATTGAGTTCTAGCGTCCTCAGCTGCGGGCAATAGAGAGGCTCCGCATACAATGAGCGAATCTCGGCCCATAGGATATAATGGCCTGCGACGGCAAAGCTGCATGTCTCCAAGACCATGGAACTACCGTGCAATATAGTGAAGCAAAGTAAAACTGACGTCGGGATGCTGAGGTGGATGTGGCGTATTTGATGCCACGGCACATGCACGAACACTGAATCCTCTGAGTAGACTACGTCACGGAATGCTCTGCGCAGGCTTTGGTCCAGTCGGAGGGAGGTCAATTTAGTGAGCTTCTTGAAGCTGTCAAGCCTGAGAGGGACCTGTGAGGGTGAACTGCCGTTATAGCAGAGGAGAGGTGGGTTAATGCAACAAATGTGCAAGTCCTCGATACAAGACAGTGTTTCAACGGGTAATTGCAGAAACTGTACCCAATGATTGCTCGACCACGGCGTGCTCAATTTCCGGAATCGGAATTGAGAAATAAGGCGCTTGACTATACTTCTGTACCAACTTTCTGACCCAAGGGCACCGAGTGTACTGTCATCCGCCTTGAATATTAACGCAAGAGAGCATGGCAGGCTCCTTGCTCGAAAAAGCCAATCATGGACAATTTCCATGAGCATATCCCCATCCTTGGCATGATCCATGAAGACTTCGAAGTTATTCCAAAGGGATGACATGCTCAGTATGACGTGGCGCCATACTGAACAAACATACGAAATCGTGATTTGTGGAGCGATGTTACTGTGGTCGAAGGGGAGGCACACGGCCTCGCGACAACGCAGGGTGAATATGTAACACAAGACATCATCGGGGAGTTGATGGATTGGAACATCAAACTGTCCAAGCTCTGGTTCGGATTGTTTTTCGTACAGATATGCGCCGGCCGTCGTAGTGTGACGTAAAAGGCCAGTGGGTGCACAAAGCGCGTTAAAGCGCCATCTTTCATCACCCGTTTTGGCTCCACAGTACTTCATGTTGATCTGAAAGGGGTCTAGAAAGTGACAACAGGGAGTTAGTGAGCTAGGTTTCCTAAAGGGGATAAATGATTAAGGCGGCGTTGACGTAGCAATTTGCAACAGCTATGTAGCTTTATTGTTGAGAGAACAAGTACTTAGACCCACTGCAGAAGGACAGAGAGAATTCATGCTCCCAGAACTTGAACTAGCCCGTGTTCTGCTCATGAGTCAAATAGACGCATTCGAAAGCGGTTCGACATCACGTGGTAACTGAAATGAGCGTCGCCCTCCTCTTCTTCATAGTCTGGCTACCGCTACTCCGTCTAACGATTGTTGGAGAAATTTCTCACACCATACCAGAAATTGACAAAAATATATGTCATGTTCATGTATGTAAGATAAAGTACCAATCGCCCACGACTGCCGACTTTCCCTGTCGATCAAATTATGTCCATGGTTCCACAATGAGCTGGACATCATAGTAGCGATTGATTTCTTCGATGCTTTCTTTGTAGTAATCCTCTAGTATCTCCTCCCAGTAAAGCTTCACATATCTGAATGGAGTTGGCCCATTTTTTTGCCATCCGTCACGTTTGGCTAGAGCAGAGCGACCTTTTACCATTCGTAAGAGTTTCCCAATGTTGATGTCGCAACACCTTATAACGAGCTCCTCGAGGCAAGGTGCAATGAGGCCTGAACCAAGCTGGCTAATCGTGCCATTGTCCAAAAGATTCCATGCTAATACTTCGACTCGTTTCAGCGATGGAAAGGTCGTGAGTAGATGCCCAACATCCATGGTACGAGAATGTTTATAATAGCCGAACTCCTCAAGCTTCATGTTGGAGAAATACTGCATGTCAACGAGGGTTGAAAAGGATACAATTCTCCGGTAAGAACGATCGCCTGAGCCGATCTCGAGCGCCTTGAGATTCGGCATCTTGATCCAGAGAAGAAATGGATCAAGAATCGGCGGGGAATGGAATCTACCAGGAAGGAGTTGTACATCGAGGTCTAGCGTCCTCAGCTGCGGGCAATAGAGAGGTTCCACATACAATGACTGGATCTCATCCCAAGGGCCATAGCACCCTGCGACGACAAGACTGCATGTCTCCAAGACCATGGAGCTACCGTGTAATATAGTGAAGCAAAGTAAAACTGACGTCGGGATGCTGAGGTGAATGTGGCGTATTTGATGCCACGGTACATGCACGAACACTGAATCCTCTGAGTGGACCAATCCATAAAACACTCTGCGCAAGCTTTGGTCCAGTCGGAGGGAGGTCAATCTAGTGAGCTTCTTGAAACTGTCAAGAGGAGCCTGTGAAGGTAGAACGCCGAAATTCGAGAGGGAAGGTGGGTTGATCAAACAAATGTGCAAGTCCTCGACGCAAGACAACTTTTCAGCGGGTAATTGGAGGAATTGTGCCAAATGGTTGCTCGACCACGGTGTGCTCAATTTCCGGAATCGGAATTGAGAAATAAGGTGTTTGACAATACTGCTGTACCAGCGATCTTGCTTAAGGGCACCGAGTGTACCGTCGTACACCCTGAAATCTAACGTAAGAGTGCACGGCAAGCTCCCTGCTCGAAAAAGCCAGTCATGGACAATTTTCATGAGCATATCTCCATCCTCGGCACAATCCATGAAGACTTCCAAGTCATTCCAAAGGGATGAGAAGTTCAGGATGGCGTGGCGCCATACCGAACAAACATGCGAAATCACGACCTGTGGGGGGACATTGCTGTGATTGAAGGGGAGGCGCACGGCATCGATCTTCTCGCGACAATGCAGTGTGAATATGTAACACAAGACATCGTCAGGGAGATGATTGATAGGCGCGAGAGCAACATCAGACTGTCCAAGCTCTGGTTCGGGTTGTTTTTCGTACAGGTACGTGGTACCCGCCGTCGTAGTGTAGTGTAAAAGGCCAGTGGGTGAATGCACCGCATTGGAGGGTGACCATTTTTCATTGCTTGCCTTTGCTCCACAGTATTTCATGCTGGTCTGCAGTGAAAGCGGTCTATAGAAATTTGGAGGACAAGGGACAAGACAGAGAACTTGAGTCAACTTACTGGATTTGTAGAAATGTAGCACCCGTACGAAATTTTTACGGATGGTTCTATCGTATAAAGTTAGAACTTAATTACGTAGCAGATAGTCATAGAGAGCTCACCTCCTCCGTCTTCGTTACCCGGACTGCGCTGCGGTGAGAGGTGCTACACTCACTGGCAGGTCTTATATACGTCCAGCATGTAAAAAAAAGAAAGGAACAATAAGAATGAAGAGATGGACGCATGAAAGGGATGAATAGAACCAAAGGGTTGCTCGAGCACGAGTTGAAAGCCACATCAACGTGTTCAAAGAAGGCTGATGCAATGTGCTACAAAGCGCATCAAAAGTGGATAAACGGTCCTGTAGAGGCATTTTCATATATTGAGGGCCTACGAACGGCCCGTTGCGCGACCTTGACCAATTTATGGGGACATGCCATTTACAAAAGCCCCTCACGATGGTATGGAATGAACGATGACATCGATGACATGTGCTTAGGCAAGGATCTCAGTTTTCCGGGATAAGCGATCACAGACTAAATCGTTTAACGGTACTTTCGAGGCCGACTTGACTAAACAACAACTCAAGCATCCTGAATAATCAATGATTTCTCGATGTCCCACCGGAAGATTACTTAACGACGGTGCTGACTCCTCTTGCTATGACAAGGTCAGCATCGAAAAAAGACCAATGGAAGCGACGATGTATACCTGATAGATATTCCTTGGCAGTGCTTGTGCTCTGGTTTGCATCTCGTTGTTAGAGCGAAGTATCATGGTCATCCTCGTCCACTCACCAGTCCCTTAATTAGTTGATATACACTCTTATCGTAAAACCGAAGACCAGTGGCGGGATCTGTATAAGGAGCCTGAGTGCAGCAGGGTCAGAATGTCAATGCCCCAAGCCGCTGAAAAAGCTCCGTCTACGAACCTCAAGACCGGTTATGTCACAGTAATGCCTGGGGGGCCACACAGATGGTGGTGCTTCGATTGCTGTGTCTTGAATAGAGTGGTCATGTTAAATTATGTATGATAGTCTTGAGATACGATACGCACAGGTAGGCACATCCTCTTCCTCCTCTTCCACAGCGCCAGCAGGCTTCGACACCTCCGTTGCTTCCAAGTCTTGCTTCAAGGGTTGGGTAGTGTCTGGGTCAACATCCATAGCTAGCGCTCTATCTTCTGCACCACCGGTCGAGTCTAGTTCCATCTGCCCCTCTGCCTCGGCTTTCCCTTGTTTCAACAGCCTTCTCCGCTCTCGTTCAGCCTTCTCTCGTTCCCGTTCTTGACTGAGAACAGCTTTCAGATTCTTCGCTCGACGATTGACATTCTTGTTGTAGTAGGGATTTTTGAATGGTCTTGGAAGATGCCCGTACGAAAGTTGCTCAGCGAGCGTAGGTAGATGGGGAGTTGCGGAGCCATCTGAAGCTGTTCCCTTCTTTCTTCCAGCTCCTTTTGGCGGCCTGGCAGATATTTTGCAACCTGATATAGATAAATCTGTGGCTCACTTACATTGGGGTAAAAGGTTATGTTCTCATCGCGAGTCACAACAGTGACAGCCAGTTCAAACCATGCGTCGTACTCATTAAAGCACGAACGGTTTGCAACTTGAGCGCTGCATACAACACCATAGGGTTCGAAACGATGCGGCAACCGTATAGAGCAATGGAATGAGCTTTGGTTAGTCCCAGAGACACACTTCCCCTCGTATATTTTACTGATATTTTCTCGTCAATTCGCTCGACGGACAGTTACGGAAACCCTGAGTGACCCTGATCATCATCTGTCAATGTCGACGGACAGTTGCGGAAACCCTAAGTGACCCTGATCATCCTCTGTCAATACGCGACTCGAGAAGCAAGTGCCATTTCTTCCGCAGCGCTGCTCGGCTTTGTTTTCTCCGTCAAACCACTCCTTCTCGCGGGGTACTGATAGAAGGATCAAGAACACAACCAATAAGTAGGTGTCTTATCCTTTTCAGAGTTGGTCCTGATGCGCGGGTCCTGATGCGCGGGTCCTGATGAATCTGACAAGGGAGTCCAACGTATGGACTTTGCTGCGGTTCTAGCACTCCAGGGCTTCGCCTATTGCATTGGTGTCTGATATTACACCAATGTCAGCATCCCCTTTTTCTTCGCTGACTACTATGGTACTATCACAAGCGCTAACTTTTCTGCACAGCTGAATTAATTTAAGAAGACGACCTTACTGGCACCGGAAGGCCCGATTCGCTTTAGCTAACCGAATTCCACTCGGACCCTCCAAGCTCACCAAAAATTTCCGGGTTCTTACTAGTATTCACATACCTCGCGTCAAATACAATCACTCGCCTTGCTTAGCTCATCGTGTTGAAACGGAAACTCCTCGTAACACCCTCAGCACCCATGGAGTTACCAGTCGCACCCACGACACCCATAATGCTATCACTAGTAGGGAAACAAAATCAACCTTTTACAGAAGATGAGCTCGATATCATCCGACAATCCCGGCTGGAGGCAGGGGAAAGTCTTCAGCATGTTCGTACCGAGATAAAGAACAAGGAAGAACAGCTTGCTCGTCAAGTAGAGGCGCTACAATTGGAACTGTCTGTACTTGAAAGCCAGGAACACGATCTTATCGACAAGATTGAACGTTACAGCACAGCTCTTTCTCCACATAATAAACTACCACCGGAGATACTACGCCACATATTCAAGTGCTGTGTCGATGATAATGAGATGGAAGAGATTCCTGTTACATACAAGGGAGGCGCATATACAATTTCGCACGTTTGCTCCGCTTGGAGGCGTATCGCACTCGATACACCAGAGTTATGGACGGGCATATCCCTGCAGCTCACGGAAGAAAATGAGGAACAAATTCGGGTTGCGCGGCAGTGGCTCTCGCGTGCCCGGACACTGCCCAGGAGTATATCCATCAACCAGGATTCGGATTCCTTGGATTCGGAGTTGGATGGGTGGGGTGATAACATTATTCTCAACTTGGTCGCCCACTATCCCCTGCGACTATTGGAATTGACTTTGCCCTACACGCAGCTCGAGCAGCTTAAAGGGCTCCTTGATCAATCGCTTTCGACTTTAGAAGTCCTCCGACTCAAACAATATCCTGGAGACGCTGAATCGGAGATCCTACCCTTGCTTTTTCGCCCCACCGACACACTCTCGAAGTTGAACATATTAGTCCTAGAGGGGGACTGGGACTTACAAAATCTCAATGCAGTCGGCTCCTGGTCCAGGATCGTTCACCTAAATATCGAGCCAGAGATTTCCGCCCCGCAATGCTTCATCATCCTACAACAATGCTCTCAAATTGAAATTTGCAGCCTGTATGTCCAGGACACCGGCGCTGTGTCCACGGTTCCGGATATCATACTTCCTCAGATCCACTGTTTGTGGATCTGCACAGGAGGGGTAACTACCAAGTTGCTAGTTGACGCAATGACTGCACCGAAGTTGGGAAGCCTTTCTTTTCTACAAACTCAGTCCCCCTTCAGTAACGTTGACACCGCGGCATTTTGCCAGATGATTGAACGATGCCAGGGCCTGACGCATTTAACGGCACTCTGTATCGGGGCAACGTCTGAGCCCCTGGACCCTTTAACCCTGTTAGAAAAGTTGCCTCATCTGGAAACAATGCAGATTTCTAATGGGATACTTGATGAAGACACAATGAACCGCATATCGTTAGGGAAGGTGGGGTCTAATTTGAAAAACATGACATTCGAATCAAGACACGGTGCCAGCGAAATTCTGCGCATGGTGGAAGTGCGGCAGCAGAATGCGAGCCTGAACAGTTACTGGCCACTGGCCAGAGTATCGCCATTTACGGAAATCAGGTTCAACTGCATATCCGTATCCTCCTCTTTAGAAGAAGATTTGATTTCCCGCAAGAATGCGCTTGAAAACTCCCAGGACGAAATCTACATTAATCTTACATTTGATTAGTGGATTTACAATGGTTAGATATCCACGTCGTTTTGTAAAATACCATTGTTCTGGATCCTATGCTTACGAAACTCTGCACAAAAATACTATCACCAGATAATCTCCCAGATATCGCTGTATTGAATAGGGAAACGGCATTTTCGCGAACTTCTAGGGCTCTCTCCGCTATCGCCTGGGAACACGTTCGCCACCAGCAATCCCAGATTTTACCGACGTTTTACTGTTCAAATCGATCGATTCAAGAGTAGAGGAAGTAAGACCAATGTTGCAGCGGAGCATCTGTACGACTCACTTCTTTTTGCAGACATCGCAAGCGCCTTGCCTCTTCGTGCGTTCTCGTACAGCACTTGACGCCTTTCGGCATGCGAATAGAACCCTTGGGACGCGGCCTGTTCCAAGCCATTGGCCGCATACACCAAGTTTGTGGAGGAAATTGATGAGATCGGGTCACCGTGATGATATCAGTGTTCTTGTCCAGAATACCATCAATGCCTTGGTTCGTTCTATAGGACATATTATAGTCGTGGTTTCTAGTCCTTCCTCCGCCCAAAGAAAAAAAATAAAGAAAACCATGTTTCATGCGCGTAAATTACTGTATGTACAACACATGAAGTCCTATTCTACAGAGACATTCAAATTTGGAACCAGGTCATTGTTTTAGGCAATAGTAACTTTCTTTGCAGCCGTCTCAGGTGTAGACTTGGGGAAGGTGACCGTCAGGACGCCATTCTCCAACGATGCCTTGACTTGTTCGTCCTGAAAATTCCTAGTCAGTACTTAGACCATTAGTAAAGCAAACGTAGCCAACTAACCGTTACTCCCCGAGGAAGCTGGACCGTTCTAGAAAACTTGCCAAACTTGCGTTCGCGCACAGCATATCCGCTCTCTTCATGCTCAGAGTTGATTTTACTCTCTCCGGAGATGATAAGCTGGCCATCGTGAACGCTGATGTCGACGTTCTCCTTGGTGAGACCAGCAAGCTCAAATGTCGCGGTAACAGTGTTGGCTTCCTTATCTTCGTGAACATCCATCCTTAAAACCGAATATCAGTTATCCGAACGAAATCAAGAAAATGCGTTCTTACCTTGGTAGAAGTACGGCAGCAACGTCGCCGTTGGAACGGCACTGGACAGCTCCGTTTGGCCCGCATGGGCCGCATCTATTCAGGCGAACGTTGAAGGAGTCGTCAAAACGACGATCGAATTCCGGGTAAGGGTTGTAGAACAAGAATGGGGTAGACATGACGATGAGAGTTAGTGCTGTAATCAAGTAGAACTCGAGATTTGCTGAGGAACTCGAGGGGAAGAGCTTAGCGCTTATATATCTACGAGCCCAACGTAGGGAGCTTTCTGGAAGGCACTACAGTCCATTCAAATTGCTGAGAGACGCGTGGCGGTTACGCGCTCTAGTGCATAGTGTTTTGCCTGGCCCGACTTTGGGCCGAGCCGAGCCCAAATAGGTCAAGCCTAGCCGGGCCTGCATGAGGGCCTGAACCGGCTTTTGTTCGGCCCAGATTTTGCAGGCCAAGGCCAAGCCGTCAAAGCCTCGGCCTGGAGTACTAGTGCAGCAAAGAACATTCTAGAAAGATCCTTGAATCACGTAGCGGCCACATGATTAGCTCGACAATGCGATGGACAGTTCCAGGATCAAGAAACGGTCATAGGATGATAGAATGGAAGTGGTTCAATGTCGACTCGAATTGGTTGTTCCGGATTTGTCTTGTCACGGAATGTCACGCGTTACAAACACTTTTTACAGCCAGTTTCATATCAATAGACCGGTTTACGGAAAAAAAGCATACAAGCCATTGAAATCAGCGACTTGGAAAGAAGGTACAGAATACATCCATCAAATGTCCACAGCCACTCCACTCTAGCTTATCCCTAACTTCTACCCAGCAAAACACCGCAGATACAACAAGTCATCCTTCCAATTTCCACAGCCACTTCTGACCCCCTCCGCGTGCCGCATGGATTTCCATCGCAAAAAACCACTGAGCCAGGTTCTCACCCCTTTGAAAAAAAAATATATCACATTGTCATTAACAGGATGACTCTGGACGA